>JAIPRL010005682.1:0-30856 GCA_025469235.1 Pemphigus obesinymphae
ATTTTTGCAGGAGTGACGTTACACAACAAATAGTATACGCTGCTGATTACATTAAATTTAAATTGCAATGCGCGCGAAATTATTAGATATATAATATAAGTACATTATCATATATATAGGTAGGTATATAGGTATATATATATATATAGGTACATTTCAAAAGTTATCTTTTAAAATTAAAATGTTTGAACAAAAGGACTTTATTTAAGGGATCATGTCCGAGGGAATTTTTTTTCCGCGCATTTTTTTTCCTGGGGATTTTTTTTCCGTTTACCAGTTTTTGACACTGAAAACGATAGTGTAATCAGAATTTTTTTTTTTTATCAATGTCACCACCCAAATCATGAATTAAATTACAAAATTAAAAGTTATTATACAATATTCTATATATGTATAATTATATTATGTAACTTATAGATTATATATTATCTGTAACTAATTACCAGTTACCTCCATAATTTTCAGCCTTAATCAATAATGTGTCAATTTGACAGTATAGATAAAGATTTCAAAATACAAAGTAATATAGGTTGACAGTTTAAGACTTGATATTTATGACTAAATGTTGTAGATTAAAATGCTGTAACTTTGTTTATGACTAAAAATTCCAGTATAATTATAGAAATCATAAATATAAAAGAAAAAGTACGAAAATGATCATTTGGTAAGCAATGATTTATCATTGCTTTCAAATGCAATACATCCACCAAGAGCATTCTATTCAATAAGCGAAGTGCTTCCACCCCTACTAACACTCTACGAGAAAAGTGCACCTTTTTTTGCACTTTTTATCACCTTTTTTCGTATTTTATATGCATTATATATTTGCACATAATAATATCAAGTATTAGCTTAAAATGTAGGTATTTTTGGTGGCAGTACATGTGGGAAATAGCTGGGAGGTCGGGACACGGTCGCGAATATCGTAAATGAAATCGAAAATATCCCTGCACCTTGCACCCATTATAAACGGATTTTCCGTGAAACATCACGTCGGGTTAGTAACTAGAGAAAAAAACTCGTATCGTAAATGGCTACCAATTAATAATTTAATTCATAATTTGGGTGGTGACTTTGCTAAAAAATAAAATTAGTTAATTGAAAATGTAAAAAAAAAAAATGCAAAACAAATAGTCGTTAACAGTTTTGAGCCGGGATCCGCGCACTCTGAATTTTGCCGGCCGTATTTTGCCATTAGACTACAGGACGTATAGGTATAGGCACGACGGGTAAAATTGACTGGGTATATAAGTAAAACAGCGTAAAATCATTTAACTTAAATTGCTACAACTTCTAAACTTTAAGTCCGACTGCCAAATTCTGATTGCACCATCGTTTTCAGCACCATAAACTACATAACCTCGAAAATAAAAAAAATTCCAAAAATCGAATTTTACATAATAGGTACGCATATATTGATTATAATATACCTTTATTTGATTATATAAAAATAAATTTCTCGAGGGGAGAATGTTCTAGGTAAAAAAAAAAAAAAAAACGGGGAGAGAATGTCCTATACCGCACCGGTGACGAACGAGGGAAGAATGTCCGCGGGGGGGGGGACAATATCCGGATGCCAAATGAAATAATATAAGATAGTAGTATATAATAAATAGATTTTATTTTATAATATAAAATATACGTACCTCCTATACCTCTACCAATGTATTTTTTAATTCTATACAATAAAATACAATTTCAAATGGCTATATAGTTTACATTATATATTTTTACATTTATTATTTCCTTAAAGTCCGATCTATAGGTCTGTGCAGTATATAATATATTGGAATTTGCATTGTAATTTGTAAAGGAATGGTACCTACCTGCAGAATTAAGTGGTCAACGATTGTTGTTTTGTTATAATATCCATATACGATGTAGGTGTATATACTATGTGTATAGAAATAACTATATAGACCATAAACGACGGAAATATAAAGATGCAGTCTCTCAATAAGAGCATTATATGCGATATATCCTTTAAAAAATATTAAAGTTTACAATGAACATAATGAACTATAGAAATTAAAAGAGAATTACGGCAGTTTTCGAAAATACGATATATATATATTATTATATTATATTATTTATATATATTCGAAATATACGAGTAGGTATATAAAACCTATATCTGACACAGGTATACGTTTTGGATTTTTTTATAAACTAAATATATACCTTATGAGAATAGAAATAATATTATTTTTTGATAATATTTATATATAGGTAGGTACGTTCATATATATTATTATTAAAGTAGATTGACAGCCGCTAAAAGGCGAATGTTGTATTGTTATATTATGCTATTGTAAAAAAGATATTTTTTTTTACCATCCGGTATCCAGGGGCGTAAATAGCGGGCGGGCGATTCCCCCCAAAGTTTTTTCAGTCGGTCAAATCGTATTGTCAGTCGGCTATTCGTGTTAAGGTCCACGCCTAATGTGAGAAGATTAAAAAGTAAAAATAAGTTGATGAATTTTTTTTTTTTCGTTTTTTTTCGCTCATACAAAATAAAGTTCAATCGGTTGACCAAAATAACATACTCCCTCTACCAAAATCAAAAAAATACTTTGCTACGCCCCTGCCGGTATCCGGTAAAATAACAAATTATTCAAGTTTTCAATGAACAGATGAACTTGGTGCGATTCCGTAGAACACGTCTATAATAGACGCACGGCCGGTTATTAATTTAAAACAGAAAAAAATGTTTAGAATTATATATTTTGAGAGAAAATAACAAATTCCTGTTTTAACAAGAACGAATTATTGAATATACAATATTGAAAAATGGACTTATATGTGACTTATTATATTACGATACTTTTACGTAAATGTATTTGATATAATGTAACGTAATTTAAACATTTTAGTGTAGGTACACATTTTAAAATACAGCATTTTTATCCACTCCAGTGATTATTTTTACTGACAATCCGTTAAGTCTGTTCAAGCGTAGAAAAAAATGTTATATAGTTAAGTGTTTAGTGTTAAAAATGGCATTAAATTCGGATAGGCTCTTTTTTAAATACTGCAGCATGTAATTCGGACAAACTATTTTAAGACATGGTATGCAATTCGAAAAATACTTTTATTGATTTTAGTACCTTACTATATAATTAATCATTAATATTCATACTTTATCCTGTTAACAAATTTTAGATAGTAGGTAAGTGTCAAGTTCTGAAAATATGGCAACATTACGTTAAAATCATAGGTAGGTACATCATATAATACCAATCATAATATATTTTTCTAACAATACATCTACAACAGAATAAATTAAAAATCCTTCAGTATCTTTAGTATTATATATTATATTATATATATTTATAATATTCTTATAGTATTTTAATATTTAACTTTATCGGTGTTTATATGACGTTCTACAGGCGCGGTGTCTGGATAACAATAATTTTTTTATACAAAACAGGATATTTATTTTCTCGTGGTGTCGGAATCGATATATTCCCCTCGTAACGATTCTAGGTTAAAATATCCAAATATTGTGTTTTTTTTTTTTAAATTTATTTATATTACCTATGTAGGATTATCTGGGATCTGGGTTCAGGGGTATATTATCATACCATAAGTAATTATGCACTAACAACTTTCTTAAGTTTCAACTTTAAGATAAAAATCACAATAAATTCACAAACTTTTGCAATACCTACTAATGATAACTGTTTATCATACCAATCTTATTGACTTCTTTTCCATCCAATTTTTATTATTTGATTAAAAATTGAAAGTACAAAATATATTGATTAGTTTGTATATAAGTTTATAGATTACGAAACATATTCAGTATCGTTAAATATATATTATTATAATAGGTATCATTTATTGCATGGTATTGCATTTAATTATGCATGGTTAAAATAAGCCTTTAATAATATAATAATATAAGTATAATAAGAAAAACGAAAAATTACATTCATGTACAGAGAAACATGAAACAGGGAATACTTTCATAACAATAAATGCGTAAAGTATACATTAGTATTTGGATATTTTATCCGTGAATATTTTGACCGAACACCCTTGTAACAGGCTCAATATCAATACCTATAAAGCGAATTATCTTTAATTTTATTTTAAAATTATTTATGTAATATAATATATTAACGACAAAATATTTGACGATCACTAAAAACATTATGAATGAATTATGAATATTATGAAAATTATCAATTGACAATCAAAACAATCGGTTTTTTGAAGAAGAATGGTATCATATGTTGTGAAGGTAAAGGAATTTACATAATTTGGAGGGTAATTAATTTAACTAATACAATTATGAATGACAATACTCCACTATAAAACCGATAGGTAGTCATTATCAATAATATTTATAATGGAAGCAATAATTAATATTATTTCTTAATCTAATGAATGATTCACTTTCATATATGTTATATTAATATGTGCTTAGTGATAAAATAGTAATTTACTTAATATTAATACGACTAGGTATATTATGATATTGTTATAGTATTTTATTTTATTTATTTTTTAATAAAGAAAACAAATATTTACAATCTATATAAAACAGTACAATAAATAATGAAAAGGAAGAGATACATGATTGGACGATTTGATTGAAGCGGGTATCCATATTGACACTACTTTAAATATTTTAAATTTAAAATGTATTTATTCGTTTAGGAGATTTATGGCCATTTACGCATAAGCCGACGAGGTGGATAATCAAGAAGAGTGACGGAGAAAAGGTCGGATTTAAGTGGATTAGTTAGGATGATTATAATTGTTGTTGTGACATTTTTTATGGTAATAGGAGTCTAGTGTAGAAATTTTCGGAATTTCAAGGTCTGAGTGAAAAGTGAGGTTCCCAACATACCAAGAAGCATTAGTAATAAGACGAAGGCATAGTGATTGGAAAGACCGAATTATAATAATATAAATATGACTGTAATAATATATATTATTATATTATATACAGTATGTAAATTAATTGGAAAGTCTGTAGCCCTAATTCTTGATAAAGTGCGAATATTTTACTGCATTTTTTAAATAAAATATACGATTAATGGTCTCTGTTTTTGCACGACTTACAAAAAAAAATATTTCAAACGTTTTTTTTTTGATTTTCTCGAAAAATATTTTTGAAAAACTTGGAAATAGCTATTTTATCCAGTTACTTATCGATAATATTGAGAAAATTGTTGGACTTATTTGGACGGAATTTCGATCGAATGAGAGCAATTAATAATTTCAAAAATACGGCAAAATATTGAAAAATTATCGCCAATTATCTAGATATCTACAGGTATTAAAAAGTTGAAAAACGTAAAATTTTTGACGTTTTTTGAAATATATTTTTATTTTAATTTTTTTTTTTTTGTAAATCATGCAAAACAGAGGTCATTAGTCATTAGTCGCATATTTCATTTCAAAAAAACGCAATAAAATATTCGCACTATATTAAGAGTTAGGGCTATTGACTTTGCAATTAATTTACATACCTACTGTATATATAGGTATAAGTGTATACAATGTTCGTAATCAATCATAACTATATCATCGACAGTAGTACGTATGTGGTTAATACACGTATTTGTCGTTTTGGATTTTTATTTATAACGAACGACATACAAAATTTATAGGGAAAGTTAAGAAGGTTTAATATCTAAATATCTATTATTTGGTATTTGTCTGCGTGGGATACGCATATTATACGTGTATACATCGGATGTATTTTAGAGACTGGCACAGTGTGCGGTGTGCACGCACCATATTATATTATGTGAACCAGCAGGGTTTGCCATTCAGTAGATTATAATAATAATAATAATAATAATTATTATTCTTATTTTGTAGTCACCTTTATATTTAATACGGTAAACTAATAAATAATAGTAATATATTGTCTACGCGCACGACGTGTCCGCTTCCTGTAAAATTTTTTTTTTTCCCATCAAAAACGCATTGACTCTTTGGAATTTCGAAATGGTTTTGCCGAGGGACTTGACATTGTAAATTCGAAGAAGATTGACAGTACCCGGCCAACACATATATAGGATAATGTCAACCGATCTCTACCTGGACCCTAAGCATAGGTACTACAATGGTACAGGAGACATATACCTGTATAACACGGGCGTGATAAATGATAATAACAAATGGGTGTAGTGTGTTTATCCACAAGCCGACAATTGAAAATAATATGGACCGTCCGGCGGCCGACGTTCAAATAATTTTGAAAATCCCATTTTCGCCGGACCGCATAGTCGGACTATATATGTATAATGTATGTCACTAAATAAATGACGTTCACAATAAAATTGTGTATGACTGCGACTCGATAATATGGCGCATTGTGTTATTATAATATAAGTAGGTACATATATTATACATAAACGATTTATTCGAACGCCGTGTTCAAAATAATGTTCAAAATCGATACGAATATTTGCAATTGCCAGTGATCTGTTTTGACGGCAATCGTATTACACTACGCGGCGCTTCGGAATCCGCGAACAACACCTACCACACGTCTGGCGCGTGCGAAATAATACGTTTTTCTCCAAATTTATTACAGGACCATTTCAATTTCATATAATATCCCGTGCACAGAAATATGCATATCGTATAGTGGAATAAACTATAAACCGTGTTTTTAAACATTATGAAAATCAAACGAGAATCCATACTTATTTTTTTTTTGCAAACATAAATACATTTCAGTGGTAGATAAAAAATTTATTTATTTTGTTTTTTTTTTTAAAACTCTTTTCCTTTACGCTTGACGGCAATTCAAAATGTTTACAAATTGCAACACTACGATGTGCCGTAAAAACGTACCTAATGTCACACACACACACACACACCGTCATCCGGCTATATAGGTTATCAGGCGTGATGACGCGATTTCTGAAAAACTTTAAATATTGTCGCCCGCGAAGAGTTTTGTCTTAAAAAAATAAATATTTTTCAAAAAGTAGCAGTTATAATTCTTCATTAAAATTCTCAACCGCCAAATAAAATGGCTTTTGAAAATGTACCGTGTGCCAAATGGCAAACGGTCTTGGTATGTATTGTTATCAGCCGTTATATTATAGTTTACAACGTTATATATTCTCTATTTTCGATATTCGTTAATAATTCCGTAACTCGAAATGAAAATCACTCTGTATTCTCTATAATTTATAAGTACGACGTAAATAATTTTACACGCGAATCTGTGAGACACTTCAGCCCTTTCGGGGTACACGATTCGGCCAACCTCTCGCCATATAAGTGCGACTTTAACCGGTGTTAAAACGGCAGATGCATCGTATAATAAATAATAACATATTATACACACTATATATATATATATATATATCCTATACGCGGTGCATAATATTAGTGTATTTTATTACGTATATATTTAGGCTAAATAAAACGACGCAACGTGTTGATATTATTATTATTATTATTATTATTATTATAACACCGAACACGGCTGTTTTTTTTATTTTTTTATTTTGTCAATAGTAACGACGCAATAAAAAATTACAATTGCAGTTAGAGTACGTACTTTTTTTTTTTTTTCTCAATTGATTTGTTTTGTAAACAAAATGCATATTTAACACGCGATAGAATCTGATGAACTCTCTCAGACGGGTTTTCGTATGTTTACAATATTGATTTAGGTATGGGTTTAATATTGCATTTTACTGCATATATTATATATACCTATACTGTTGCACGGTCTTACGTAATACTCGGCTGGTATTTATTTTTGTATTTTTTTTTTTTTAACAGAGTAATTCGTTAAAAATTAAAATGATTAGTTAATAATAATGTAGATTTTTGAGTAATAAAACGTGTTCAGTAGTATATAAAAAAAAAAAAAAAAAATAAAAAAAAATAGTCGTATAATAGGTATCTATTATTTTAAGTAGTAATAGTACCTACTCTATTTCCGCGTGTATAATAAATATATTTTAATATTACATAGATTATACTTATTTAGTTTGAACATTTTTCGAGCTTTTTTCTGTTAATTTTTTTTATTTTTCGGTTTAAAGTAATAAGGGATTTTGAGACCCATCACTGAAACATGCATTTATTTAATTATATTAAATTATATTAAATAATTATCTTGTACATGTACACATATATATGTACACCCCGTTGTCGTCAGTAATATACCCCGGTAAAGGGCGTTATTGTTCATATTTCTTTGGTTTAAAGTTTCAACGATACTACACGGCGATAATAAAAATGGTTTCATTGCGTTAAGTTAATTAAATTTTTGGGGGCTTCTTAGGTTTTTTTGAGTATATTATATTATATCACTGAAAACGGAAGAACAACAATATAGTTTCATATTTTTTCACAAAATGTACACGAGTATATAAATAATATGAAAAAAATAAAGCCAAGGAAATAAAGACAAATTGTTTAGTTAAAGTTTGGATTTGATATAATATTATAATAAAATAATGGTAACTCGGTATTTTTATATATATATATATATATTATATAATAATATGTGTCTATGGTCAATTACAATTTTATTATGTTAAATTTTTATGTAGAATATCTATTTTTTATTCTCTTTGCATTCTGATTATTATTCTTGGATTTAAAACCAAGTGACGAGTAATATTCAAAAGTATAACTCGTCTTAGTTGTTGCTTGTGTGTTAGTCGTTGCATTTTTCGTCATAAGTTGTCATATAAGTTAATAGTAAATTATAGTGTAATTTATATTTGTTAAGTCCTAAATTTTCTTATTTTTATCAAATTAATTTAAAAATATGGAATCTGCAACAAATATTATATCTTTAGCTGCAGCTGTAAATGTTGCTAAAGACAACCCTACGTCTTCCAAAAATTATATATTAATTACTAATAATTATTGTTATATAATATATTATAATGATTTATATGAAAATGATTTATTTTACTATTATTAATGACAAATATAATGAAAAATACCTAGTTATCATTATTTTGTTATAATGTATCAAATCCAAACTTTAAACAATTAGTATTTTTTTTCCGTGACTTTTTTTTCCTAGATTCGAGTATATAACTGTATAGTGTATATGAATGGTACTTATTTGTTATCTAAACAAATTATTATTGAGGAATATAGTGTAAATTCGATAGTTTTAAATTTATATAAAAGGCATATTTTCCACTTTTTTCTGGGGGAAGGGTCTAAAAAATACTGAAAATCAGCAATTTATACTACCCTCATATATTTTACAATAAATTTATATATTTTACCGAAAATTGCCTAGTTGACAGACAACAAACAAAAGAGTATTTAGTGGTGATGATGGATAGGGCCGAGGGGGAGTGCATATTTTGGTAAATTATATACTTTTTCAGAATGTATTTAATTTTAATGTTGAATATTTTTACTTTTTTGCTTTATATGCATTTATTTATTTCAACGTCACATAATATTTTCATATTATACAGAACATTTTTGTAATATATTTTGTGTCATCTGCAGAAAAAATTTCATAATTTAGCATGTATAAAAAGGAATGATAAAATAATTCTTTCATTATGACATATTTTTCTATTCATAAATTGTTCCTATTTTTCTAGCAGTCATAATAAAAAAAGCCAGCCATTAATGGATGAATTTTATTTTAGACTTTTAGCAGAATGGGGATTTTATATTATATTGACGTTCTTTTTTTCTCTAGAAACAACTTATTGGGTAGAATTAATTCGAACATAGGAGTTTCGGAATACATATAGCTGTTCGATAACATGTTTTAATTGGTACTTTGAAGAGGTATTTTTTCGATTTCCCAGTAGTTTTCTAACGTATATAAACACAAAAAAAAAAATTGAAATTTTTTATAAAACAGAAAATAATATTCTAGACTTATACCAATTATTATTACCTTTCTTAGAATTATTTTTTGAAGAACTGATTTATATTTATTTTCAAATATAAACTTGTTTAAAGCTGTTTGGCGTTTATTGTTTAAATAAATAAATAAATAAATAAATAAACTAATAATAGGTACTACAATATACATAATATATACTATAAATTGTACGTGGACTATAAATATAGACGATCGACCATATGTGACTAAAATTTCAAAAAAATATAAAAACCCTAATATAGGTAACGATTAACGTTATGAGTCAGATTATCTACCCATTTTGTCAAAATTACAAACTACGTATTTGAATTTAGAACAAACGAACGAAATCAACAATATAATATAAGCAATTAGGCATAATAGCATTATAATCATTACCATAATTGAAATATCTCTATTTAACATCTCAATCAGATACGAAGAACATGATTGTAAATTAAATTAATAACCGCGGTTAACAATATAAACCAATAATTATATAATACTCGTATATGTTATGTTCTATGTCACTATCTCAATTCATGATATCAATCCTTGTTCACGATTAATATTTTATGTACATTTTTTATTAATGCTACATTGAGCGCTCCTCAGAATCGTTTTATTTATGAAAATTATTTATCATTGATTCTTAATTCAATACATCCACAACCGGTGTCTGTTGTAGAGAATTAGTTGCACTCCCTAAACTGACCGATTATTATTATTATTATTATTTTTTTTTTTTTTGGGGGGGGCATTATAATATTTTTCCTACACATTTTTTAACTGGAGGTGTGTCTCCTCCCCTCTTTGATTTTGGAATTGTAATATTAATCCTTATTAAGAGAATAAAATGATTTTAACTATTAAATTATAGATAATATAATAGGTATATCTTTTGCTCAAAATAAAATTCAAACCGATTAGTTTAAAAAATGTATATATATTTAAGTATCTATGCTATTTAAATTTTATGATCATAATTGTTGTACAAAATATGTATTTAATATATACGATATATTATTCTCTTATGAAAGGGAGGAAAGATGGAGAGGGGAGACACCTCAATTTGAAAAATATATAAAAATACATGGGTATTCTCTAAAAAATCATAAAAATACGTCACTGATGATAGTAATATGAAATATAAAGTGTTACTTGTACTGTAACATAACAATATAATATCATAATAAATATAAATTGCTTTTTTGTAAGTAGGTACTTGTTTTTTTTTCATTTTTAACCCATTTATAGTACCTACCATAGTACCTACTATACCTACGTATGTTGTGTTTAGATAGTTTTTAAAGTCATCATACTCTCTGTAATTCTCTATGTGACTATGTCTATAAATGTATTATTACGATAAAAACATTTTTGAATATTTTTTGAGTGTTATAAATTAAGTTGTATTAGTTAGGTAAGTATTAGGTGCCTACGTTTTACTTTAACTTCCTATTATTTTTTTGTTCAATTTAAACAAGTTGTTTATGTAAATTTAAGCTTATGCAAACAAAAATTACAACGAAACTTGACAGAAATAAATAAAATAATATTTGCAAAAAGAATCGTTTTATTTTTTAGATTAGATATAACACCACTGTACACTAACTATACGCCATCTCTTACCGGCACTTCAAGTCTTAAAATTTGAAATAAAAAAAAAAAAAAAATGTTTTTATTCGAAATCAAACGATTTTATAACTCACGTATTTTTACTGTACCAGCTACTATTAATATATTATTTGTTTATCCAGTATAATATACGCATACACTATAATGCAGCTAGTTTATAGACACTCAATTTAAAATATAATTTTATTACGATTTTGTATAAAGGTTTTTTACTATTTATTTTTTTAGAAAAATAATGTGTACTTACGATAAAATATTAAATATAGAATGCCAAAAGGATGTATTAAAAAACGCAAGTTTATACAGTTGTCGAACGCTACAGACTTATTTAACGCGTTTTTTTTTTCGTCGGGTCATATTATTTTTTAGTGCCTCGGGAAATATATTGGATATACTCACATGTTTACGCCATAATAATATCGGCGGTATTCATCGTATAAAATATACTCAAGATTCAGCTGTATGGTCAATTATATGCACGATTTTTATGATATACAGTCCTACAAACACTTATAAATTGTTTACGAATAATAACTAGCATATAATAATCATATCAGGAATAAAAATTAATTAATACGCTTTAAAAGTATATATATAGGTATATACTATATATATATATATATATATATATATATATATAGTAATACTCATAATAGTTTTGTTTTATAGAGTTTGAACTTTCAATTTAACTAAGAAATAACTTTGAAAATAATGTTTACACTGGACGAACTCCTACACTTTTTACCACTTTTAAACTGTTATAACTTATATTTCTTATGTTTTTAAATTAATCGATAAAAAAAAATCTACGTTTTCCTCGATAGAGAATGATTCTTCCTCGATGAATAATAATAAAAAAAAAAAAAAAAACAGCAGAATTTCTATTGTGATGTATCTATACAAGCTATTCAATCACAATTATTATTATATAGAAATACCTATACGATCATGGGTTCAATCGTGGTTAAATATAACAATGCGAAACTATCTTAAATTGGAGATTCGAAGCTTAAAAATAAATTATATTATTGTTTATAACCAATTTTAATAGACAATGTTAAAAAAATTATACTTTGAAATTTCAATATGATTGAAATATGACTCATATGATAATATACGCAATAACTATAATATTATACACTTTAGATTTATTTCAAAAGCCATTTATTATATAGTTTATACACCTAGTAATAACTAATAGCTAATAGGTATTATTTAAATAACTTGTTTAGTAGTTTATCGGTTATCAGGCCCGCCGTTTCCGCCCTAAGGCGAAAATTTTAATGCCGTCTTTAAAAATATAAATAAGCAAAAAAAAAAAAAAAAACGTCATCAATTTTTTTTCCGAATTATATAACAAAAATACGTAATCGTCGTTCCATTGTCGATATTTATATTTTAATTTTGCCGCCTTAAAGCGAAATTTTGCCGTTTTGATTTTTTGCCCCCTAAAGCGACGCATGACTTACTTGTACCCTAGCGATGGGCCTGTCGGTTATAGTTGATATTTTTGCTAAATACAGATCAAATTTTATCGAGTTTTGTTATAAATATACGCAAATCTACTAATTTTTATAGTGTGTAACAACAACTGCAGTTTGGGCTTGACAGATATCTCTCTTTAAACTTTCCAAGAGGTAAAACATAATAATAATATTTTTTAAAGTTTAGCCTAACTCCTAAATATATGCGAAAGGCGATGCAGGTAAATATGAATATTAAAATGTCTTCGGTCTATATGAATTATATTTAATAATCTTAGACGTAATTTGTGGGATTTGAAATATTTAGAAAAATGTAATACAAGTTTAATCATATTAGGTATATGCCGTATCTATATCATGGAGGCTTACTTTCAAAACTAAATGAATGCAAAAAATGTTTTTTTAATATTATTTAAAATTTTGATAAATGATTTAGTCTTAAAAAAATATATAAAACTTTTTATTTAATATTTATTTTTGATTTTGCAGTTAAATAGGTAAAATTTTTCAAAACTGATTATCTAATATCATATACCTATTTAACGAGAAATATTCTTCAAAATTGATTATTATATGAGGGCCATATGACAAATTAAACACACTTAGCGGGCCAAAAGTATAAAAACACAAATTATTTTTGATTTTACAGAAATATAATATATACAAAAATTAAAAATGTATATATTTTTTTGATTAATAATTTTACATAGTTTGTGCTTACAAAAACGCCAATTTCCAAACCCATTCACAATCTACTAGATAGTAAAAACCAATGATCAATTATTTTTAATTAAAGATACTTCAATTTAATTTCTTATCTCAAAATATTGTGATAAAAACCAATGGATGAGCCATCAAACTGCTGTAAAATATGGTATTTCTGGATAATTTGTTTCAATTTATTTCAAAAATTTTTAAAACTAACGATGTTTTGGTGAAATCTTACACATATTTTTTTACATATTTTTATCATCCATTGGGGGCTAGTTAAAATATGTTTGCGGGCCAGATGTGACCCGAGGGCCATAGTTTGGAGACCCTTGTCTATACTATTGTATTACTTATTTCCAAAAGTTATTATCTGGCATCTGATATAAAATATAATATACTATAATATATTACATTTATTGTTTCACCAAATAAAAACTGATTATCTGCATGTAAATTTGATTTTTTCATATTCAATTTAATAAAAAATAATAATTCAAATTATCAAATATTATAATATTGAAGTTGGAAACAAATTTAATTAATTTAATTAACATGTAATTTGTTTGTTAATTAATTGTATTAATTCAACCTCCTATAGTTTCAAAACTGATTATCTGAAATAATTGTTGTTAAATATTATTTAATTTAGTAGTGAGTTTTTACTTTATAGTGTAGAACTTAATTTAAAAAAATATAGCTTAAAGTACAGAAAAACATATATAAAAAAAGAAACTTTGACAAAAAAAAAAAAAAACATTGATATTAATTTATATATATATATTATATACCTACTCAGACCAAATAAATTAATATTTTAGTATTTGAAAGTGATCTAAAATAATATTGTACCTAAAAAAAAATGCTCCTTTTACTTTTTGTCAAGTCCGTCTAGAGATGTTTTTGATCACGTAGTGTACCTACTGAAAAATGCATACATGCATTTTCTGCACCTATTGTAAGACCGATCGTACATTTTACGAATGTTTCCCCCACGTCGTACATATATAATATCAAATATGTATGTAATATAGTTGTTGCGTTTCAAAATTTGAATTTCGAGTAAAAATGTATAGGCAAAATTTATTAGTCGTGTTTTACCGCACACACACGTTATATTTTATGAATCGGACTCGCCAAACGAGTATTCTTCTCGACGACTATTTAACAGAATAAAATTACGTGTTTTTCATTATTTACGACCTATCCGTAATCCATAATTACAATATGTATATCGCACACTGGAAATACAGTTCGCGAATTAATTATATTTTAATGAAACTAAATAGCAACTATATTAAAGACGGATATAGCGTCTGAATTAAAAAAATTCAAATTTAAATGAAAATATACCAAAACAAAACAAAATAATACGACAAACACGTCTGGGCAGTATATATTGACAGGTGTCGAGTTAACATAAACGTCGTACGAAATACTAATAAATATTGTCGTAAAAATAATTTCGACTGTGTTTCGAACCGGCTCATGACGATCTGCGATACCGAGAGATGTTATCTCACGATTAAATCAGAATATTATAATACATTATATTATTATTATTATTATAAGTATTATATTTAACCAGAGCAATGTCAAGTAATTTGAATTTGACGATTTTTAAAAAACACGATTTTCAATAATTTGACTAAGTTCTCGATATTTTCCCAAAAAAATATTTTACGTAATTTTACAAAACTAGATAATTGAATGGTATAATTGCGATAATGAGGAATTAGAATAATAGCTAGAAGAACTATTTTTTTTTTTGTTAAAATTGAAATAAGTATGGCGCTGAATTATTTTCCTGTAATATTCATACCTATACTGTAATTTTATTTTTCATATTTTCGCAAAGTTAAAAAAAAGGACTTATAATAATAGGGTATAGGTACTAACCTAAAATTGAATCAAGAACCGCAAAAGACAAAACTTGAAGATATTTTGTATAAACCCATCGTCAATATATTACGTCACAATTAACACACAATCTTAACAAATAAATATCTTATAATTTATAAACAGTTAATAAAGTTTCTGTAACTGAGGCCACACAAAGAATATTTTTAATTTAACATTCGAGGTGGTGAAAGAGTGGCGTTAGTGTCTAAAAACACAAACATTTTTAAATTGTGTAAATATAAAAAAGTATTTAAATGATTTAACAAAAATTTAAATACTAATAACTCAATAGTTTTTGAACACTTGTAATACCATATTATATTCAAATACTACCTACTCAATTCTGCATAATACGTATACGAGTACCTATATGCGTATAAATTATAATGAAAGAACCTGAAAATGTATTTTCAGATATTAATTTCGAGTAATAATTATAGACTGTCGGTATTTATTCAACAAATTAAACATTTAATAATATTTATATATTTAAAATAATTAAAATATTATAACAAATTGTATTACCTTTTATTTTAATGGAATACGGCTTATTATAGGTATTTAATTATTTATTTGTCAATTTTAATTACAATATACCCTGATTCACTATAATAATAGTGACGATGGAATTTTCAATTTGATAATCAATAATCGTGAACGAAAATGGTCTTTTCACCCTTTTGAGTTTTTAAAATAGACTCGAGCGAATAAACGTAATAAATCGTTTTTGAATCGAGATTATTTAAAAAAAACATACCTATCTACGTACCTATAGGTACGTATGTATACCCGCTATTTTCACTTTATTAATTTTAACAGTTTTCTGTAATATGCATCTATACATAAACTATAATATTTATTGCCTACAAACAGGTGATCCACTGTTCGTGTTAAACATATAATTCGTTTTTAGTATTTGACAGTCGACGTGTTATGCAGAAACTCCTAAAATTCGATGTATAGGTACGTGTTTAAATAAAAGCGACTTATCAAGGTCAGTTGTTGTATATATTTATTTTTACAATTACAATATTTTCATAAATAGATTTCCTGTCGATTTTTCGATAATTTAAGTGTCTCCGGTCCTCTGTCACAGGTATTTATACCGTTTGTTATTTATTATTATTATTATTATTATTTTTTTTCTCGTGGTCTCGTTTTGTGTTCCGAGTTTATTCATCGTGAGAATCGCACGGATCTCCGTTTAACGTCTCCGGATGTACACGTATTATATTATATAGCAAACACTGCACTTGACCCTCCGATCGGTATGAATTGTTTTCGTTGTATATAGAGATATGTGTAGACAAAACGCATTTCAGACAAGTATAAGGATATGTATCATTATGTGTTTTTAAATGTGTATATATATATATATATATGTATTTTATATTTAAAAAGATTTAAAAATATGAATTTTCGAGGGGAGAGCAATATTGTCGACCTGAAAGAGCCGTGACAGGTTTGAAAAGCAACAAAAACATATTATATATAGGCTATAATACAGGTTAGGTATAGAATAATATACTATTAAAATATTTCATGTTTAAAATCGAGGACACAATAAGGTTCCTGCAGGTAGTGTTTTGTATCCGTAAATTACAATTTTAACTTTGCATCAATTTGATATTTTGTAATAAATTTACAATGATTTGTGATGTTAGTTTTGGTATTTATTTTGTATTTTCATACTTTTGACGTAAGACTAAATTTCAAGACCGGACGCCGCGGCCGTCCTAGTACCTATTAATCTTTAAATAACTCATATATCGACTTAAAATGTTCGAAACCTAATTTAAAAATAAAAAATGTGTAACCTATCTCGGGCCTCTGAAAATTAATATAGGTAGGTACGTATTTTATAAAAATCATGTTTTCTATCGACATTGTTATACATTATTATTACATTTCGTTTTATTATAAATATAGATTACAAATAGTTTATAGTAATTTCACCTCTTTTGAAATGTATATTTTGAATATTTATAAGGCGTGTCGAGAAAAAATAACGCTGGAAACTATCCACTAAGGTATTCTATATTATCAAGTCCCTCATATCTCTATATATACATTTTAAATTTTGGTGTGACTAGTATGTATTTTACTATTATTTAGGTATGGTATCTATATTTTATACGCGTTATATATATTCATATTTAAAAAAATGGTTTGCAAATTTATTTTTAAAAATTTTTAGTCATGTAGGTATATTACACTGAGCTACGCTCACTGCTCAGAATCGTTTTATCGAAAGAAATGATTTATTATTCATTTCAAATTCAATATAATATTCTACCTGAATTCCATCCCCCACTGAACTCAACTTCCATCCTCAACTTTTTTCCCCCTTGAAACATAGTTGAGTGGAATATATTTTTTTAAATAAAAAATAAATACAGTTTCTGTGTTCCTCTTAAACAAAAACATATTTATTAAATGTACGCTTATGTTATATAACTGAAAAAAAAACATCCTTAATTCAACCTCTGCAAGTTAGTTATGAGTTTACGACTCTTTCGTTATTTTCATATTAGTTATCAAATATAAATATATTACGTGTATTAATTAGCAGCAAGTTAATAATATAGAATATTTTATTTTCCCGAGTTTTTTTTTCAAAGATAATTTGGGTAGATAAAATCCACTAAACATTATAGGTAAATTTTGATTAAGTATTTTAGTACGATTATACCTAGATTGATAAAAATGATTTTAAAATACAAATTTTATTGATTATTTTATTACTATATAGATTTACAAGGTTATTATAAAAATTAATTACGTATTATATCAGTTTTCACGTTCATAATATTACAAAATAATGTTTACCTATCTGTAGGTCAGAGCCGTAGTAAGATTCGATAACACCCTTGGCAAAGAACCGAATTTCCGCCCCTAAATTGGTAATAAGGAAAAAAGTCATCAATTTTTTGGAGTTGCGCTCCCATTCCTTAAAAATCTAGTTAATAAGAAAAAAAAGAAAGTCGTCAACTTACTTTTACAAGATTTTTCCCGTCGAATTTTTGCCCCCCCCCATTTTATACATTTAGGGATAGATATTACTGAATTTTGATTTTTGCTCCCCCTTTTCTGTTGCGCCCTTGGCCCGGGCCAGTTTCGCCAAGTCCTTACTACGGCTCTGCTGTAGGTATAAACGAATTAAACATTTGTACTAATATTTATTAATTATATTAAGTTCAACTAAACAATGTTGTGTGGATTTTGTTCTAGGTACATAGTATATATAAATGATGTCGAGCAGATTTTGTCTCTTTTTACCGTTATTCTTACAGTTAAAAAAAGTTGATCCGGTTGAAGTTTGTATTCATATTCGTGAGTAATAACTTATAATTTATATAAACAGATCGTTCCAGCAACACCGAGTGTCTATATAAATATTAAACTATGTCGTTTTCATTTCAAGGACTTATATAAGACACGAACATGAAACCTAGGGTTCAAAAATGATTAAAATTAGTTGCTTAAAAAACCCGACACGCAAATTTGGTTCCAAGTCATAACTGTGTAGACTTTAGGGCGTCTGCTGCGGGTGCTGCGATAACTGACTTGACTTGCTTTGTGGAGGGGTACTCTGTCTCAAGCTTGTGCTTCTTCCAGAGGGTCGGACATTTAAGGAGTTGTGAGGTGGTGAGGGGGTAAATTTATGGTTTTTGAATTTTAGAAATTGAGAGGACGGTTTCTTTTGTGGCCGTTGAGTAGGCCGGGTCGGGTTGAGATTGACTTGATGTGTGGAAAGTGATCGACTGTTGGAGTTTGGTGGAGGTGGCATTTGTAAATTCGAGAATCGACGGGATGTTGGATAGCGATAACGTGATAGCGAACATATATTTATAACCATAATAATAATATATACCATAATGAAACGATATTGGCGATCGTCAAACGGTTGTTGGATGGCATATCCGTGGAATGGCATCACGGTTTCCCAAAGAACAATCGGTTTTTCGTAATAATAAATGCGTAAAATATACTTTCACTAGGAGGTGTACCTGTACCTAGATACAAAAAGAATCTCGAGTAGGCGCCATGGCGCTCATGTATACGCATTATATACACATTATTGTGTCCAGAAAAAAAAAATGAAAATAAAGACTTTTCACGGTCAAAATCAACCATTGTGCTCCCGAGGTAATTGACATTGTATAGGTATAGGTATACGGTATGTACACACGATACGCAGTAGCATCACATATACCTATTACCTGGTATATACCTGGTGCGTGTGCAGTTTTATACACCTGTCCGTATATCATATTATATATATATATATATATATATATATATATACATTATAATGTACTGCGCTGTTTTGAGAGTATCTCGTGAGTCTGATATTTTAGGTGTACAATAAAACGGCGTGTATACAGTGATTTTAATTATGCGTTACAGTGAATTTTCCATAATCAGAGTCCAGATTTTAATGTAAATTTTCATTTTTTTTTCCAAAGTGCTCTAAAACGACGCTTTCCGGTATCGAAATAATTTAGACAATATACAGAACTGTATGTATTTGAATGTAGCAATGAAACTTTTATTTTGCATTTTTGTTTTTTGGAAATTGAATTTTTTTCTCGTATCAAACATTAATTGTTATCACGTTAATATTAATATCTGCACTAAATATTTGATATAAATTGATACAAGTCTCTGGTAGTCTGGGCGTCTGGCTTGATCATTTTCTGATCTATAACAAAAAGGTAATTGTCAATTGTTTTCCTTTACTTTTAAGAAAATTACTGAGAAAATTGAATAATGACCTCTTTAAAATACCGATAAGAATATGCATTTTCCTAACTTGCAAATATTTCCTACTCAATAAAAAAAAAAAAATAATAATAATAACTAATACATTCCTGGTGGTACATCAATACCTAAATTAACAATAATTCATATTATAGTATTTGATTTTAGATTTTGAGCATAGCGACCAATGTATTATGGTTTAACAATGCTGTAGGTATTTTATTATTAGTTTTATATATGTGTATACACTGTACACTGTACACTATTTTGGTTAAAATAAGAACGGTTGATACATTTTGGAAGTCATTATTTGATTTTTATAAATTTTCACAAGCGTTACGAAAAACTACCAATCTTAATAATAAATTGTTATACATTGGAATATAACAATTAATAAACTATTGTCATAGTTAATGACACATATTATATATATTTATTTTATGTATGTATATATATATATATGCTTTTGGGTAGAAGAAGTAGGAGTTTTTAAGTACAGAGATTTATGATAGAAAATGAATTCTAAATGTCATTAAAAAGATCATTTTTCGATTTGCTCAGTAGTTTTTTTTTTAACGTAGAAAAATACTATAAAAAATTAACGAAAATTATTATAAATTGGAAAATTGGGCCAGAAACTGGAAATTCTTTAAAAAATATTTATTTATAAAATAATTACTGGAAATATTTACTGTTGTACCCCGACTACCGGAAAAGTTTAATTTGAGTTTTATTAGTTATATTAATATAAAGTTTATTCTCCAATTTGCTATGAAACACCAAGTCGAATAGGTAACAGGTTAAATTAAATACGTTTAAAGTGTATACCTAACCTAACCTACTTCAATCGGTCGCACATATAAAATTCGACGAAAGGGAACGTCGTTGAATCGGGAACGGATCATATTACCATAGATAATATTGTATTGACGTCCGGGAAAATTTTGAAAACTTTTTCACAAACTTATGGGTAATTTTTATAAAATATTGTAAACAGATTGGAAACCGATACTACACCGAGCGTGCGCCACTTAAATTAATTTAAATTTAACAACACCATTTAAAAACACCAGATTCACACGGATACATTTTATAAAATTAATTTTGATGTTTAGATTATGGTCCTAAACCAAAAATTGACCAAGTTACTCATTTTCGGGGATTATTGTTCCGAGGATTATTATTCCAATTATACAATTAATATGTCCACTATACCCGAATACCGTGTATGATGACGTATTATCCTATACAGGACGTAGTGGCGTATTTACGGGGGGGAGGGAGGTGGTCAAGGGTTCTGACCTCCCTCAGAAGCAAAAAAAAAAAAAAACATCATCAAAACGTATCATTTTAATTATTAATTAATTTATTGCGTAGTATTATGTATTTTCAGTGTTCGACTATAAATTGTATTACCAACTTTCTTTTTTTATCGATTTTAACACATTGAATCGTGCAGTGTACCGAAACAATAAATTCTGTTTTTTTTTTTTTTTACATCTGAATTAAAACGGCTAAACGTTTTTTTAAATACGCCACTGACACGACCTGCAGCAGCGAAGTGCACATATTTTCGTATTTGTATTTCCTCCCCCCCCCCCGCCCGTAAATTTTCAATAATTTATCGTTAAATATTTTAATTTCGTCCGATTCTGTTCTCGTTTTTCGGGATTTTGCCGATAACAACGAATCGTTCTTAAATCCTTTTTTGCAGTTCACACTCACAGTAATATAATATATATACTACATTATTGTATACGACATCACACACACGCACACCCGTATACACGATGAATTCTTGCACACACACACACACGTATGTATGTATATGTATGCACATATGTATACGAGTATATATATATATGTATGTATATATATATGTATATATGTATTATGTACTGTTAACCATACATGTGTGCGGCCATTATACCGTCGTCGTGCAGCCTATACGGTCTCTTCAAGGATACTCGACGCGTTACGGCGGGGGTCTCCCGGGCCGCCGGTCCGGGATGCTCCGCGGTGGCTAATGAAAACGGTTACCCGCTGGTTTTTCGCGCTTTGTGACCGCGGCGGCTGCGGACCACTCCGTATCCGTAATAATTATTGAGACTTCAGTCCCTCTTCTTCGGCCTCATCTGGCCCGGTTAAATATTTATCGCCTTCAACGCCGCCACCCCCCGCCTGCACGACCCGTCGCCCAATCTATTACCGGCTCAGTATAGTATGTATATATAAATTATTATTGTACATTTATATATATTGTGTATATACATATTGTATATATATATATATATATATATATATATTGTATATATACACATTATATACATATTATATATATATATATAACTTCGTCCGTGCACCAGATCCCATCGATGATAATTTAAGGTGTCTTTTCCTATATATATATATATACGTAATGTTACGGGCAATGTAGAAAATTCGGGCATTGTATACAAATGGCAATGTAAATTTCGTATGAAATAGGTACATATAAACTTTATAACTATTAATGTACTGCGTGTATACTATAAAAACTACTTTTAAAAATATTTTATGAAATTTTCCTGAATTAGGATAACTCATTCGTCATTTTAGTAAATTTAAAAAAAAAAAAACTATTTAAAAATTATATCTAAAAACTTTTATTTGTCTAGTAGGTACTTAATTTAATAATTTTAATTAACATACCTATCGTATTTATAAGATTTTTTAAGATTACATATTATGTAATGAATATACATGAAATACCGAATATACAGTATATGAATATACAGAATGTTAAGGTGGATGAGTGGAGTTACTAGAGAGGATAAAATAAGGAATGAGTATATCAGAGGTATAGTATAGGGGTAACTTCGATAGAAGACAAAATGAGAGAAAATAGATTAAGATGGCTCGGGCATGTATTAAGGAGGGAAGAGACTGAGGCAGTAAGATTAGTGAGGAAATGCATTAAATGAGTTAAGTGGAAGTGTAGGACCAGGGTGGCCGACCCCAAATAGTTGGGAGAGAAGGCGAAGGAGAAGAAAAAGACATATCATGTAATGAATACATTATTTCGATTTGTATTTTACTGTAGGGTTAAGTATTATTTTTATTAATTTTCCAACTAAAATGTTTTTTTTTTTTTTTTAAGTATATTAGATTTATAAGAACTCGCACCCCTAACACAAGCTTTGATTTTAGGGGTTGCTGTAAAATATTAATTTAAACTATTATTCATACTGTACATTATCAATTGTTGCAAGAAAGTTTATTATTATTTATTATTATTAAAAAAACATCGATATATACGACATTTAGACAACGGAAAGCCGACTTTCAAATTTATACAGTCGTAACCAATTCGTAATTTGTAAAGAATCCTTTTTAAATATTGAAGACGTATACGGTATACGTATACCTCAAACAATTATTTCAATGAGAGAAGCTGCCCGGAAATATTTTAATTTAGGCAATAGGCGGTCAAGGCTATGAACGATGTACTTGTGTGCAGAAATAATGTAAAATACGCAAGTGCAAGTAGAAATAACAGTGGAAAGACTATGCACGTCAAAAAGTCATTCAAGCAGTGCGTGTGATAATAAATAATAACAATAATAATACATAAGTACTTATAATATAATTTACTTGAATTTTAACTTTAATGGTATTATATTATTATATCAATAAAATATTTTCAATTTATAATAATAAAAATTCGTATTAGAAGTATAATTTAAGGTGATTTAATGACAGTTTATGTACTTTTGAAATTGTAATGTCTTAAATGACAAATATTACAGTATAATATTTTATAATTTACATTGCCCGATATACCTTGGGCATTGTATAGAATACCCGGTCATTTTATACAATGCTCTAATTTTCTACATTGCCCGTAACATATATACAGAATGGACCAAAAGTCAAACTGAAAACGGTCTCTTTAAAATTTTTTTTGGGGGGTGGGGATTGTAGTTCGTACGGGAGCGTTTAAGTATTACGCAAGTACTTAGGGGGAGTGGGGTCTGTCGTGTGATTGTATTTTCTGACAAGGAGGATGGGGGGGGGGGGTTATAACTATGTTGAAGTCAGCAGTAATAAAAAAAAAAATCAAAATATGTACTTACTTATTTTTATCGAAATATATAAAATAAAATTCAAAATATGTAACAAAATTTTTCATTTATTTTTAATTAATTCATATAAAATTTGGAAATTTTTTATTTTTATTTTTAATAGAGAGGGTGTCGTCTGACATATGCTGACGTAATAAAGTTGGGGGGGTTCAAACATTTGCTGATAATTGCTGACAAGGAGGAGGAGGGTGTCTAAAAAGGCCAAAAATGTGCTGATATAATACTTGAACGCACTCTATAATAGTATATACATCTTGGATGAAAAAAAAACATTGAATGTTTGAAGTTTCTAGTCTCTAGGTCTCAAATGGCAATGATGAATCGCGGAAAAAAAGCCCACATTTAAAATAATTATTTATTATAGTTTAAATGTTCATTTATGAATTGATAGAAAATAGAAATATTAACTACAAAAATACATTTTAATTTACGAACAAAAAAAAAAAAAAAAAATATAAATATAAATATTACAATAAATATTATCTACTATTATTAATATTTAGGTTAACATAGACTTAAAAGTCTAGGATCATTATCATAGATAATGGTCATTATATTCCATGGATATTACAAGATATTATATAAATTAAAATGTCCTCTGATAAAATGCCTTGTATGAACTGGAAATTTTCACATCACAGTATTATTATTTATATTACATTGATATTCACATCACAGGAGAAGCTCTAATGGCTAATAGTCAATATAATAATTTTAATTTTGGGATTTTCAGATTTATATTTGGGCTTTTTCCTGTTACCGGCAATGATATAGGGATTTTATCTGTGTGATTATACGTTATAGTCTCGTACTTTCGTTCAACTGTTTGCACAACGTAGTGGAACGCTGAAACATCGTCGAGTTTAAAAATAGTTAGAATTGTAAGTTATAGTTCGTTTCAAGGGCGGTACTAGGTAGGGGGGGGTAGACTAGACTGGGATTGATACTTAGGCTTATGAATTTCGGATAATATTTTGATGCACAATTTAAGAGAATTACTTTATTTTTTATTTTTTTTTTTCTGGTTTTTAAGTGAATTTCTCGGTTTCCGGTGGGAAATTTATACGATATGGCGTAATTTTAACATTTTCTCAAATATACTTGTTCCGCATCTGGTTCGTTTTTATACAGTTCTGTCACGATATACACGAGCAGTCGAAAATTTTCCTGGTGGTTTTCTGGCAATGGTTGTAGGTAAGTACTTTTGAATTTCCAAAAAAAAAAAAAAAACGATGTTATCCGAAACCTCAGCTGACATAATGTCACGACATATACCCCCATCAAATGAGCC
Source organism: Pemphigus obesinymphae (assembly GCA_025469235.1). NCBI lineage: Eukaryota > Metazoa > Arthropoda > Insecta > Hemiptera > Aphididae > Pemphigus > Pemphigus obesinymphae. The sequence continues at coordinate 25,759 of JAIPRL010005682.1, forward strand.
GGTTGATTCGGCTGCTTTCCAAATAAATCTAGGTGATTTTGGCCCACGCTGTATGTTAATACGAAGATGGCTACCATAAACTATGTAGGCTAATCGATGGACGAGTATCGGAGGTCTGTTTCCGGTCGGCATACGATAAATTATCTCGTTTTCTAAACGTGCACAACAGTGACAAAAACCACTATACTACGTAGTACAATATGCATAATATACGTAGCGACGTAGCGTCCATCGCATCGCAAAATAAAATATATTATTTTGTTTTAAATATAAACGTATACCTACTCGCCATTTGCAAACATTTGCCATTCCATTAATCATTGTTCGATATATATTATATATATGTATATTATGTTATGTTCTAATGTACTTATATGTTTCAGATATCCGTATAATATACATTTTATTTGTCATATTTTGTCCTTGGACGGGCTGTTTGAATTTTGTGGTTCTAATTTCTGCCTTCGGGTCTATCAGTTTTGGTTTTAATTTAAGCCACACCTAAGACAATATTATATAAGTACACATCTATTTACGATTACAGTAGGTAATTTTGAATTTCAAATAGTCCTCCCCATTTCGAACAACATATTCGATTTTATAAATACGTAATATTATATTATATGTATTTTTTATTATTATTATTTGAATGTTGAAATTTAAAAATGCGTTCATTTTTCTCTCAATTCATTATATAACCAGTATTATATTATACCCACCTATATTTTCGAAGTGAAACATTTCAAATGTGAAAATACAAAGAGTTTCCTGGGAACACTTTTTTTCTAGTACCTAGATGTTATATAGTTTGAAAATACCAATTTGTACTGGGGAAAATTGTATAATAAAGCTATTGTTACTTTCGTTTTATTTTCTTTTTACATCTAAATTAATATTCTTAGAAAATTTGATAGTGTAGGTATATAAGAATACCCGAATTTTATTACCAGCATAAAAAATATAAACAAATGTCCGGGTATAAATAAAAATACATTTAACATATTTTTTTTTAAATGTTTTAATTGGATCTAAAGTTATAAGTCAACATAAATAAATTCATAAATATTTATAGTCAATAATATATTATATAATATGTGTTTCGGATGCAAGTTCAATATAATAGGTACCTACCTATATTTTAATTTTATTTATAAATTAATAACTTTTCCGTTTGATTGTTACTAAAACAATAGAACAATAATTGTTCATTTCTTCAAACTATGGATAATTTAATATAGGTATTAAGTTCACAAATTGATTTATCTGTAAATTAGTTAATTATGTATAATAAATCTCATTAACTGCTCAGAAATTTGTCGTTTATGAATATTTATTCTAAGTTCAATTCAAAGTTCAAAGTAATAGTTATAGTTTTACCAGGAGGTGGACACTAATCTAATATCACAAAATCAGTCGCTATGTTCTCGGATGCGATTTTATCATTATTTATACTATAATAAATACAAGTGGCGGATCTAGTACTTATTTTTTTTTTTTTTTTTTGGGGGGATGGGTTGTTAAAATTGAGTTTTTTTTTTTATGTTGTTAGATGTCATAGATCATTAAGATAGATTCTGAAGAAAAACTATTTTGGGGGAGGGCCCACGGCCCCCTGATCACCTCTTAAAGCTGCCACTGATAGACACTGTCAGTAATGTTTATTTGTTATTTATCATTGATAACTCAGAATATCATGGTATGAACCAATTCTGCATAAATTCTCATCAGTGACCATACTGCTTCTTTTATTCTGTGATAATACCTACATTTTTAATTTTTAATTAAAAAGAAAAAAAAATCTAACTATTTTAACATCATATTCTGTTACACAGAATATTGTTATTTTTCTATTATTATTTATTGTTTGTAAACGAAAATAAATTAAATCAATATTGTTTACTATTTTTATTCGTACATTTTAAAGTTTAGATAAGCAATGTAGGTTTTCATCCCTCACACAGCGTCATGCACACACTACACTATTTCTTCTGTTCTTCTGAACTTTAAGTGCAAATAAATTATAAACTATCCGTTCAATATTCGATTTGTGTACGTGAACCATTACTGAGAAAAATAATATATTTCTATATAAAATTAAAAATTAAATAAATCTACAGAGGAAAAAGTATTATAAACATTGACTTTTTGATAAGAAAAAAAAAAAAAATGTAGTATAAACTCCGTTTATGCGAGGTGAGCACGTTGAAAGAAAATAAAATTACTGTCAGTATACTCGTATAATCAACGATATACTCGTATAGGTACCATCGTTGAGAAATATACCAATAGATAAATAGAAAAGTGTCGAATGGTTAATTAATAAGTTATTGTAGAATTAATTGTTGTTACATAAACTATTATGTATGTAGAAGTACATACAGGTAAACTTTGTATTTGATAAATATAAATTGATATAAAAAAGTGTTAAATTCAAGTGCAGTTACTACACTCATTCACTTACATATATTATTTAGACAAAATAAAAATGCTAATGGAGGACCTTTGAAACCTACGAAATACCCACGTCATTGTGGACACAATGTTCTTTTTTATGGGCTTTACCGCTTTGAGCAGTGGCGCCAACATACTAAAATTTGTCTGTGATATTGGTGCTAAAATGTTGTTAATGTACCACTGACTGGCTCATCCAATATATATATTCATTATTTTATACGACCTTCTAAACCAGATGCTGATTTTTATCTTTAATATAATGAAATCGCTTACTTATATTAATTATGTTATATAATAATCGATCGGCAGCTCCTTATCAATATTATAGATTATAAGCAGTATACATTATTCGAATTTTGTTCGAAAATCGGACATGTTGAAATTGCTTAATTCTTATTAAAATAATAAACATAAAAATATAAAAATAATTATGACTTATTTAATTATTGAAAAAAAAAAACATTTTTATTTTTACAAACACGTATACACGATATTGGAAAAAATAAGTTAGGAAAGCCCACTCAACGTGCGTGCTAAATTCTCGGTGTCTAAACGTATTTGAAATAAAAATATACAAATATAAAACAACGAATAATATCTATCTATAGAGTAACCAAATCAAAAATGTCCCTCGGAAATATGTAATAAAAATATTATAAAACGAATATCATCAACGAATTATCTATCAAATAATAATAATAAATAATACAAATCAACAATTGTAAATATGTACTATAGTAATATTACAGATAGACGGGCGGACGGACACAACGGAAATATAGTGTTTTAACTTATGTTTGGAAACTTAAAACTTTAACGTATGCATGTACCGAGGGTCTTATACTTAGATAAATTTATCTCTTTTAACCTCTTGTAATTTTTTAAATTATTTTCATACCTAGATACTAATAATTTTGATTTGTCACTATTTTAATGTAGATAAATACAAGAAGTACAGAAAATTGGTAAACACTGCAGGTTCATTTAGACGTAGGGAAGTTGGTTTTTATAATATTTAAAAATAATTTTTTGAGTGTAGCTATTAATTTCCCCAGAAAACGATTGATATACGCAGTGTTTTACAATGTTCATGAAAACAATTAGAAAATGTCTACTTTTGGAACTCTCAAAATACGAATGAGTTCTAAATGTGTCTTTTTTTTTTTTCAAAATTTACTTTGTTATACCATTTTATTCTCGAGGCACACGTATTAACGTGACAAACGGATTTGAATGTCTCCGTCTCTGCATAACTACGATATTTATATAAAAAATATATATAACTGCCCTCCACAGGTCAATCAATCTACAGCTCTCAATAATTCACTCGAACGATGGGTATTTAATTATTTTGAAAGAGAAACACCCGGACTTGGTTTCATAGAAAAATACGATTTTTTTTTTTTTTGATTACTTTTATGTTATATATATATAGTCCAATATACGTGTTTTGAGAAATACATTTTATATTTTCGTACATTAATTTAAACTCGGTTTAAAAACAAGCTCTTCCAGGAAGCACAGTAAAAGTCATAATATTTCTTTTGATATTGAAACTATATAATATGTTTCTGCGATAATACTGTGTACTGCACTATACAACATAATACAGTCAAACATTTTTATTGCACGATAAAAGTACTTGTACAAGACGTACAAACGTACCTATTTGCGAGTCCAAAATACTATAGCAAATATAGAAAACGAAGAGGTACTTTTTTTTTTTTTATACGAGATATACATATTATATTATATATCTGGACATCTGGTATATACATACATATATATATATATATATATATATATGAAAAAAAAAAAAAACCATCGCAGATTGAAACACGGTGTCTTTTGAATAATATTTTACGTCGAATTCTAAGATCTGGTGAAATGTTTATATATTTTCTAGGGTGATGTGAAGAAATGCTATTCGTTAAATTCGTATACTTCGAAGAATCGCCGTAGACGTAATTTGCGACAGCATAAAAGATAACTGTATAATATATTATAATATTATTATATAGGGTTGACGACGAGTTTTAACGGGTCCCGGCGCTGGGAATTCCGCTAAATCGTTCCGGTAAGCCGTGCCTGTAATTCAACATATTTATTTTCTTTCTCGCGTCGTCACTACCTACCTACGTAATAAATTCATTGTGTTCGCTCGCCAGAGTCGAGCGCGAGTTTCGGACGTGTCGTATTATCTATCATTTATAAACCTGTGGCAACAAACCGCAGTGTGCGTACGTTACGTCATGCGGTTGAAAATATATACCAGGTTATTGCAAATAGTCCAAATAAATCGTTATCAAATATAAATAAAATGGCGGCGTAAGGGTAAACCATAGACTTATAATATATAGACCGTGCATTAGTAAAATATATTGAAGCCAACATACGTGCGAGAGTGACAGCCTCTGAAGTTACTTTTTCAAAGACCTCATAAACTATTTTACAACACGCCTTGACAATAATTGTGATAATAAATTGTATGTGCGTTTTATTATTATTGCCAAATACTATTTACCAAATAAAACATTAATATTTAATACGTACCTACTAAATTGTTTGTTAGAATATTTTATTATTTAGTATATTATCTATTTTATTATTATAGGAATCGTTCATAGATAATATTATCTATGCA
>JAIPRL010005683.1:0-18358 GCA_025469235.1 Pemphigus obesinymphae
ATTTATATAATATGTATTTACCAAAATATATATACTTGAAGAATTTGAAAATTGTGTTTTTCATTAGAAATTATTTAATATTTTGTATTGTTAACTTCTTACCACAGATTACAAATTGTTATTACTATCATTTTAACATGTTAATAATACTCGTATAATCAATGCTTATTATTGAAGAAGTTTATAGCTAACTGCTAGATGTCTCTGCAGTTGAAAAGGTTTTTGTAATTTTTTGATAAGAACATTTTCTGGTCAGGTAATCATCTCTCGTCGCCCAATCATAGTATCTATTGCCGTGGATACACTTCACCCGAGTCAATAAATAACATAACCTAACAATACCGGGAGAATCGAGATTCATATTTGCCAATCTTGAAAAATAAAAATCCTAAAAACATAAGACTAAATAATGTATTTATTAATAACTAAAAACTTAAATCTAATGGATAAGATACTATGGACCGGTATCGCTTAGATGGAGGGTGTAGAGGAGAACGGGTCGCTAAAGTTTCATAAATGGAAATCTGGCATAGCTAACGCTCTCTAACGGTTTAACTTAGAGTTAAGATATCACTGCCATGATATTATGTATTCAGTGAATGTACGAACAAAGTAATTACTATCACAGATTCTATATTACTATTATAAACTAGGTTTCTCGATCGAAATCAATAATATGTTAAAAAAAATGTATGCTTATCACAATAATAAATTAAAATAATTTAAATTTCAAAATAGTTTTTTTTTTCCATAACAATACTATTTTGTATTCGATTAGATAAAAATAGTGCAGAATCAGTGTTGTACTTGTAGAGTGCATACATATTTTCTGTTCACTTTGAATTCGTCAAATCGAATACGCTATTAGTGTTCGATATAAGAATGAATGATTTAAAATAAGTAATTTATTTATTTATTTTATTAATTCACGCAATTACTATTGTGTTGAAGATGACATATTAGTATATAATGATATATAGTCACAGAACACTGTATATATACAGGTATATATATATATATAATTCCACGTGAATGTACGGTGTATTTATTATCTACACGAGTGCAGACAAATTACACCGTCAATTTCGGCGGTGTCAAATTATCATTTATTTTGATAAGTATTTTTCGTAATAAGATAATACGTTAATCCATAATTTTATTATTTATATACAATTTTGTAAAATTTAAATAAAATTGATAATGCATTGCTGCTTTTGTTATTGCACGCGTGTAGTGTGATACAGTCTACACTAGTGTAGCGTAAACAAATACAATAGACGGAAAACGCTATAAGATACTATTTTATAGCACAGATTCATTTAATCTGTGATACTAGTCTCGTGATTATAATATCAATTTACGAGTAATGTAACTTTTGCTTATAGATGGCGAAAGTTTTGCTAGATTTTCCTACGCCCGCCAGAAACATTTTGGTTCCGCTAATATATCTTTCGATACCAGTCCATTGTATCATACATTACATTTGTTATGGTATCATAGTCCGTGCAATGAAATAATGGCACGACGAAATGAAAATGTTTTGTTATCATTAAATTTTATTATGAAAACAGCACAGTCTAACGGTAAAGTTTATCGGATGCGGTGTTTGTGCGATAAAGGCCGCTGCATTATTCTTTATACATTGCTATATGAAATGCCATCTCTATTTTATTGTTACTCTGTGATATCATGATCATAGAATGTTATCAATTTTGTTTAATTTTTTAACAGTTATCACTATCATTCTTCCGACCCATTTTTTTATATATACTTAGGACTACAGCTATAGATATAGCCGTGCTTAGGACATTTTCCCCCGAAAAATAAAATATATAACTTCACACGTACTATCTATGTACACTACACACGGTGTAAAAACATCACCAAGTTATAGTTATAAAACTATCTACTTGCCTATTAGTAAATAATTACCACTAAAATTTTCAGTCTGAATATACCTACTATACGTACATAATATATGTTACTCAGTGTTAAAAAATCAATATAATTACCTATTAAAAATTCTAGGATGACAAAAATAAGTAGGTACCTACATTAATTTAGGGTAATAGTACCTACATCACAAAATTATGTGGACTATTAAAATAAAAGTATTAATCTTAATATTATGTTCTATAACTGTTGTTATTTACATTTAATCATAATAATCATATTAAATAAATAGTTTTTTTTTAAATATTTAAATGTATATGTTTTAAGAAGAAAATACTATTATTACTCCGCCGCGCGAGCATAAGGTGGAACGCCTCAGAGCGCTGCGCGGTAGGCTGCCGCGGACGTCTCGTTAATCCTTAACTTTAAACATTGCGATGAATCGATTGAGAGGGCCCGTGTTATATTATCAGTAACCGATGTCAGTTATACTCACCGATGGTTTTGTTATCAACAGGGTGACGAACCGAGTTCAATTTGAGATGGCCAATCATGGTCGATTGGTTCATGAACCAAGGTAATCTATTTTCTATGGTTGGTACCATTTATTAATTTCCGTTCGTAAGTTCGTTGTTCTGTTATATAGTCCGCCCGCCGCCGTTCTGTCACAAATCACATTTGATATTATAGTTGTTGGCTGTAATTTTTTTCCAACTTTAACTTAATCGTTATTCAATTGTAAAAGTTCTTTCGCGAAATGACTTCCACAAACATCAACGTTGGCATTGGCGATATCAAGAGAAACACTAGCAAGTAAGCCAAGTCACACTTTATATCAGTTCATTCTATATTGTACCATTTACGTTCGATATTACTCCCATTTATTTTTAAAAAACCAAATACGTATCATATGAAGTGAACACTGTTCCTGAATTGTTTGGTGATATTCCGATGGTATTTGCGCATCTTTGATGTTCAATATTATTTTTGTCTTGTACACATTGGTAGGGCAGCATTTTTCCCGCTAAAAAGTATAGGTAACAAAGAGTAGATATTTGTAAGTTGTAAAGATTATAGATTTACAGATTTGTAGATTTACAGTTTACAGATTAAAGTTATCTGTGAAGAGTTGGTATCTGTAGACTAAAAATAGTAATAGACTTATGATTCTATCTAATGAAGAATATTGATGCCTTTAAAAATACAACGCTGCAATTATGAAGTATATAATGGATCAGTGTGAATAAACAGATAACTAATAAGGTTTAACTATTAATAAGTAGATAGTTCACTAATACACATTTTAATAATTCATATCTTAATTTATTTTAGTCAGTCTGTTTATTTAATTACAATTTAAAAGCTTATATTAACATGATAACTAAGATGTCAGTGGTATATAGGCAAAATCCCCCCTGGATTAATAAAGTAGTACAAAATTCCTCCGAAGAAATGTATTAAATACTTACATATAAAATAAAAACATATACCTACCTACCTATACTTTAAGTACGACTAAAGGACTACCAACGCGTCGAACAATGTCAAAATTAAATATATTTATAGATAATACAAAAATACAATATTAATATTATGTCTGACATGTTTTTTCAAAGTTTATAAAAGTGTTAATACTTTTTAGCAAAACTATGGTGTGTTATTATATTCTTCGTCACAAAACCCCTTTTAATCTTTGGACAATAATAGATACCTACCTAATAAAATAAATAATACAGAGTGGTCTGCAGGTGCAGGAGTATAGGAGTGGTATTTAAAAAAAAGATCAACTAGGTACTTGTATTTAATTTTCATGCTTTACCACAGGTTTTATCGAGGGTTTTATTAATTATTTATAATTTTATTTATCTCTGGAGGGATTTTATCCTACGTGTTTGGTAACCTGGGGAGATTTTGCCCGCTTAAAAATCTGTGGATTTTGTCTAATTATTGAAAAATATTTTTATAAATATTAAAAACAAATAATAATTTTTTATTGTTATTGTTTTTTGTATTTTCAGTTTTATTGAAAATATTGCTTTTGCATTTCTCATATAGGTATATTCACATGTGAATATGCTAGAACTTGAATCGAAAAATAAATTATAAATAACAATATTGTATAGTGCCCTACGCAGTCGTTTTTGATATGTGTAATTAAACAAGGTATGAGTTATTATAAAACCAACTTTTTATTTTTTTCAAATAAATATAGGTAACTTGCTTAAACAATTTAATGTAGGGAACTAGATTATATTATTATCATTTGTTTTATTGTATCATATTTCTAAGATGCTTGTAAGTTGTTAAAAATGAGAAATTCTAATAAGAGTTTTTCATTAAAAATTTGTTCCCACTGCGACATCCTCTTAATATAAATTCTAAGTTATACATAAATTATAGTTATGTATACTGCTAAAAGCGATTGTATCATCTATTGACTGAAATATTTTATCTCGTCTTTTACCTTTTTTAGATGATTTATAGCCCACTACATATTTTAATATATTTTTTGTACTCATATTGCTAACATTTTCAAGTGATAAATATAATTGAAACCAAAGTTGGAAGGTAGGAATTTTTAAAAAGTTAATTAGATAATTAATAAAATACTTTTATTTTTTTGGTAAATATATTTTAGTCTATAGGTACCTCTATTATTCAAAAGACAATAGTTCTAATTATGTTAGGCAACTGTTTTAAATACTTTTTAAACAAAATTAACTTAAATAATAAAATTTCAAGTTCAAACAAAATGTTTAAAATAGTGTAAAAAAATTTCAAATTTAACAAAAAGCAATGGTTACGGTAATTGAGTAGGTATGGAGGTAGGTGTTTATAATTTTACAACGATCAAGCTATGTACCTAACAAATTATTAAAACAAGTACCTGCCTACCTAAATAAAAAAATCTGACTCTTCTGGCATGCTAAATTTTCTGTTTCTATATGGTAGTTCATTAGATAAAAACAATAAAATAATTCCATATTGATTTTTAATACAATTTATTTTTATAATAAACTTTTTACCCGGAAGTCAAATAAATGCAATCACAAGTATAACACGAATAAGTACCTGGTATATAATTGGTGGTGTGGTAAATTTGAACAGGGATAATTGTAAATAAGTTTTGAAATAATAAATCAGCTTGTAAATCTCATTTGTTAATTCTAAATGCATTTTCTTCAATCAAACATCATATGTATTACAGTATCTTTGGAGTTGTGTAGATTAAGTCATCACTTTAAAAATATGCTTTTGAAAAAACAATTTCACAACTTTTCTAAGAAATTAGTTTTAGTTCTAAAATTGTTCAAAATGTATGCCTACCTACACCAATAATTTATATTCCAAATTATTAATTTATAATCATAAAAAACTTTTTAGGTTTCTAAACTCAATTTAGACACCTTATATCAATCCTGATATCAATATTATGTCCGTCCATTCGTCCTATCGATTTGTTGTCATATTTACTAGAGAGAATGTTGATTAGACATTTGATCATCCTTACACTAAATTAGTTATGGTTTTACTTGGCCTCTGAGAGTTACTAGGGATTAAAAATAGAATGAGTTCGTGTTCACATTCTTAGTCCAAAATAATAAATGCAATTGCATTCACGTTTATTTTTCCTACATTTTTTTACCATGTTCATCTCGACGTTCACATTCTATTGAAAATTAACATATTTGTTTTTTATTTGGAAAACTCAAAATTGTGATTGTATTGTAACTTATTGTAGTTATTGATTATAGTGTTTATATAAATTCATTTTTTCTATTATTATATTTAGTACACTTGACTATTTTGCTAAAAAATTGTATAATAGTTTTGTAAATTTGAATACAGGATGTTATGTAAGTTTTGAAATTTCTGAGTTATTTTTTTCTGAACACATGTATTTTAATGAGTTAAAAACAAAAATAAAGTTAGAATTCATCAGCCAGATTTGGTTTTGAAGTTCCCCCTACTTATCATTTGTATTAGGCCGGCGTCACCCAATATGTTCAACCCATGTCAAACTGCCCCCATATGTTGTGATAATACTCTATTATATATTTATTTGTCATAATATTATGTTATGTATAAAATAAATATACAGATACCTATATAAATTCGTTATTCATTGATAAAGAATAACTTATATGTGTTTTAAATATTTAATAAAACTTTTCTTTGGTAAATGATATGAATAATTTCAAATATATAGCTGGCCACCTGTTATAAATGGTAAAATGGAGAATTACTTGACAATAGATTATTGCTAAAACAAGTAGGTAGTAAATATAAAAAAAATATATATTTAAATTTGTTTATTATTCAGTTTATTTATTCAAAATATACTGCAATTTACCTATGAGCGCTCATGTATTTAGATATGAAGCACATTCATGTGCCCATACACCGTGCACGAAGCCAATATTTTTTCCGTCAGAGGGCCTACATTTTTTGGCCCTTTTAGTTGATAAGCAAAAAAAAAAATCTTTATATAATTAATTCAAAATATAACATGATGGCGTCCCTGATAATAATATATTATGTTTTTTTTAAATCATCCACCATTTTAATTTTCGGATATTTCTTACAGTAATCATGAACGGTTTGAAAATGTTATCATTAATTTTAATCTATTATTCTATATAAGATAAAATTAATATGTATTATTTACTTTTAATATAAATTGTTTTTAGTCTTTATCTTTAGTAATTTTATCATTGAACTCTGCCATTAGGCTTATATTTTAGATTCTGAGAGAAGCAAGGTTTTATGATGATGTGTTTTTAGGTTCTGAGCAAAGTGAGGAATGTATTGGTTTTATGATGATGTGGTTTGTATTTCTATACCTAATTAATCTGTAAGAAATACTCCGATAATTACATTTAGCACTATTTTCTGGTAACAAATTACATCTAGGTACTCAGAGAAGTCATTTTTCGATTTTTTTAAAAAAATTTCGATAAACGCGTTAAAAAAAACGATCATAAAATTAGCATAAAAATCGGAAAACATGAATATGGTTAAATTCTTTTTAACTCCGAAAATAAAAAATACGTAAAATATTAATACAAAACAATTTTCGAAAGTTCATTTATTTTTAGGCTATTTATAGCAATATGCAAATTTGTGAAATTTAATTCATAATAGACTTAATTTTAGTTTTTAAGACCTAAAAATTTAAAAATCGGTCGATATAATAAAATTTTAATAGCTATTTCATTTTTTTTCGATAATTTATATTATTTTGGTATGAAATATGTTCGAATTTCGGGGAAATAATGGATCTATGAACTTGAAATTTTATCAAAAACGTACGTTAAAAATGTTTTAAAAAGTTTATCCACCTAAACTTCTCTGAGAATCGCTTTTTTTTTTTAGAAAAAAATGATTTATCATTGATTTCAAATTGAGTATATCCGTCATCGTTATTCTACACAACGTGGGAAGTGCTTTTTTTAATTAGATTCTACTAGGGGAAAATAGTATAATATATTTATTACATTCGGAAGGCTATTCTTATTTTATTTTATAAATTACTTTCAAATATTAAAGTATTTTAAACACAAAATATCCTAAACAAAAGATATTTTTATTTAAAATGTAGGTATAAAACTGTTATTTTTGAACCATTTTCATTTATCTATACATTTTAAATTATATAATCCAAACTAATGAGTTTTGAGTTTATAATTTTATATTCTTAGTTTCAATTTATAGTCAAGTACTTTCTGTAGGTAACGCCCTTCCTGAATATCTATCATACCTAATCATTAACCCTTAAATGCTTATTGTTTATGTTACTGTATTCTAATAGCAAATTATAATTGAAGATAAAGGAGTGGTACAAACGTTGAATTCAATAAGCGTATTTTTTAATGTTATAAATATAATAATTATTGAAATACAATACTAAAGGCTAATCAAATTGGCAAAACATTTATTTATGGTCTACTGCTTGACATAAATGATTAATAATTTATTAAATATTGGTGAAATGTTTTTTAAATGTAATTATTTTCATTTTAATATTAAATAATATTTATTTATTATGTAAACTATAATATAATGTACCTAATATAATATATCTTAATTATATTATGTTTCTATCTGAATTTTAAGTCATATTGCAGATAATTAGATTAATAAGATAAACAGTTGATGGATAAAGAAATATTGTTAATATTATAGCTGGTAATTTTGTTTTGCTAACAATTTAAAATATAAATTAGAAGTATTATAAATATACTCGTAAATATACTATATCTACTATCAGATTGTTGTATTTAATACAAAAATCGTAAACTAAAAACGACCATACACAAATACTCCACGTAATAACAAGTTGTATTCTTTGTATGATGAATACCGTTAACGGTAGAAATAGGTAGATAGTAAATAATAAGATAGTAAGGCACATTCACTGTACACCATTAAAAAGAGATAATGGAAATGTACTCATCATTATGGGAAACATTATGGACCATGGTCTGTTGTCCAGGCAAAGGGTTTTCATAATGATCATGCTAGAGCTGGACATTGGCATGCCTAGTGGTTTTTAGTAGTATGTATATTGTATATCTTAAAAAAGAAAATAACTTTCGAAACTGAAGAGTTCATTATTTTCCTTGGTTTTTTATGCTCTACAACTTTAAAATATTTGATAACAATATAAATTATTTCAAAATTAATGAAAATGCGTTTTTTACAAATTCACCCAGTACGTTTTCCATTGCGCAATCGCTAACGCTGCAATGAACCAAAATACCGAATGAAAAATTGTGTTCGTGTTGTTATAATATAGCATGAAAAACTATTGACAGTCGATCATAAACAAAAAATAGTACATACATTATATTGACTAGTAGTCGTTCCCGGTGCGAACACGATTTTTGCCTGTGAGGAGCAGTCTCAATTTAAATCGACGACAGCTAACAAACTATATTTAATTTACATTGTATGAGTAGCCACGTGTTCGCACAAGTGAAAACGTACCTTTAGTAATATTATTATTTTGATAATGAACGTTCAAAAAATTATTTATTCATTAAAAAAAAAATAAAAAATTAACTTGGTAATTCTTATATCTTATAATTTATATTATTATATTTTTATATATTATATTTTCGCAACATAAAAATATTAGATTTAATGAATAGGTTGTATGTCCCTAAATAATAATTTATAAAACATTCTAGATAACACAATATTGTCCATTTAAATCTTAGTTCCCCACCCTTCTTTGGCCGATGGCATTATTGTATTTATACTGAGGACAAAAGAGTGAATGTGATGACCGTTCCGGTTTGGTTTTGATTGTTCCGCTGCGTATTCATGTTTTATAATAATGTTATATTAAAACGAACTGAAGACGCTGTTACTAAAGAAAAATCCAGATGCATATTTTAAGCAAAAATTAAAACAATCAACAGAATCATCGAACTGTGATAACTAACGTAGACCGTAGTGATTATAAATTATAGAGATTAAAATGCAAAAACGAGTAAAAAAAAAAACTTAGTCAATTACAAAAGTAGACTATTCTCGAAGATCGGATCGTGAAGCACGGAGTCATTGAAACTTAGAAAGTCAAAGGATTTTAAAAAGTTATCACGCAAACTGATTCAATTACAGATGTCAAGCGCTTAAATACTATAATACTTGGTTGCGTGGGATCTGCACGATTTAATTCAGATATTTTTAATTGGATCTACGTATAAATTATAGTATTACACATTTACACTACTACTATTTGAGTAGCGTTAAAAAAAATGTTGTATAATTTGATTTTAGACAATAAAAATTCTGTTGTTCCTTATTCAGTTATTTATAAATTATAATCTTAAATCTGTTCAAACTTCAAGTACTATTTCCAGTAAATTTTTATTTATTTTTCTATTTAGTAATTTACCGTTATCAAAATACAATTTTATCCTAAAATAATGGTTCGTGGACCGTGGTTCTAAAACAATAACGTCTAAAAGTTCAAAATATTAAATCGAGACATAACTTGCATATTATTTTATTATTATAAATTAGTGTACAAATATACAATGGTTATTATTTTTATTTTTAGAATGTTTTTAAATTATTTTATGATAACGCTTAAGACTTCAAGAATTGTGTATATAATTTTTATTTAACTACATTTAAAAATCACTAACAGGTATAGCAACAGGTGACAAGGTTTCGAGTGGTCGACGGACCGTATCTTTGTTTATGGAGGATTGTCATCCATCGATAATTTGTAATTTGTAGATGGGTTGGAAATGTATGGTATCGTGCATACAGTGTGAAGTATTTGACCGCAGGCCTTGAATTCACTTTGTCACAATAGTATTAAAATATATCGAACCCTTTAAAGTATACATTATTTTTGTGATCTACATCAACCAATTAAATTTTAACATAGTATTTACTTAACATAATAATTATAATTTTATATAGTAGATATCTAAATTTAAATTTCACTACTTATGATTTACAATAAAAAAAATAATAGACAACTAAATTTATACTATACAAGTAATACAATATTGTGTGAATTTCATTTTTTAAAAGTCATTATTTTTTAAACAAAAGTTATACATTATACTAATTGCTAACTTAGGGAGGAGATGACACCACCATCCCATGTAAGCTTGTAAGTTAGTTTCTTTCGAAATCTAATCGGAGTTTTTTATTTTTAGTCTGCTTATAAATTAATCTTTATAGGGTTATTTATTTGGTCATACGTTTTTTTGTGAGCGATTTATTGTATACTTCCAATGTTTTAGTGAATTGGATGAATGATTTTTATTTGTTGTATGTTCTTTTTTCTTTGTTCATTTACTTTTAACACCTTTTTCCCACAATTAATATACTGTAGGATTACCTCTAGATAATTATTTCATCCTATTCTATTATTTATATATTTATTGTATAATAATCATTTAAATTAAACTTTGGCCTTATTAATTGTATTAAGTTATTATTAAAGCAAGATAGATCACAACATTAAATATAATAATTCGACAGTAGGTGTATTTTCACTATTAATCAAATCTAACTCTGTTACTGAATTTTATAAAAAATCAGTTTTAATAATAATAATTCATTACCGATCAAATGGAATGATAATTGGTAGGATAAATAAACAAACCCGGTTGATTATACACTGTAGATTACGCAGACAGGTATATCACATATTGTGGTACTTGTAACATACTCTTTAATAATAATTTTCTTTTATTATTCTGTAATGAAAATGATAAGAAATATAATTAGTAATATTGTATTTCCATTACAAGTATCATGTCAGCTGAAACCTAATTTATTTACAAGATTCCAGTATTTTCGGTTTAAATTAATTTTAATTAATTTCTATTTCATATTATTAACAATAATACTTTGGTTATTTTTAAACGTATTTTTATTTATTCTGATGACGCGAATTAAAAATATAATATAAACAAACAAGTCATTAAAAAAATGTTTATTAGTAAAGTGTGTATAATAGAAATATCAAATAATTACATTTTTTTTTTTTAATAACTAGGTTAGCAAATGTCCAAATTTAATCAATAAAATTAAACGACGCGTCGTGAAAAATACCTAACTTGATATTTTATAACGTAAAATGTTCTATGTCATCATATTATATTGTTATTGTATAATTGAACTAATAGATACTTGGAAAATAGAAATAATTTCTTCGAAAACGTCAATTTATATAAGTTTCCTTATTAAATACATTTCGAAAAACGATATTCAAATTGAAGGGTAGTACTTATTTTCTTAATAGATAGTAAAACTATTGATTTAATTTGTGCTTGGATGAATATTCGTTGTCATATTGAAAACAAACCCTAAAACTACAATTTACATTCTAGTGAAAACCGTGCTTAAATTACATAAAACGTTTTTTTTTTTCTATTCTGCGTAGAACATTTCCGTCTCGTGTTGCCGTTTTGGCAGTTATACCGATTCTTTTGGTGAATACTAAAACTGTGTAAATCCGGTCTGCCGTAGACGTCGTCATTGTAGCCTTTCAATAAGGAAATCGAGAAGAGAGGGCTGCTAACGCAGCGATAGGAAATGTCGGGGACCCGTCTTTTTTGGTCGGTGTGTACGCTGCCGACATAGAAGTGTAACGTTGCATGCAGTCTGTCGGCGATTTACTCGTAACCACGATACCACCGCAGCACTAGGAAAACAAGAGTGCCTTATAGTAGTCTATACCATTGCAGTCGTGCATTGTCACTATTCCACTGTTGACGTGTGTCCCTTATTTTATTCAAGTCTCCATATTTTACCGGACCATGGCTACTTATGCGTCCTACAGGCACATTGAGTTGGACAATATAGGATGTGGAAAAAAAAAGTAACTATTATGTTTTTCTTAAATCTTTTTCTAAAAAAATAAAACTAAATAGGTACGATAATAACAATTAATTTAATGGTGTTAAAATATGGCTTGAAATTTGTTTTGTATTTATATTTTAAAAATTCATGGCGTATGAGCAAACATTTATAAATATTATAATATAGTGGGTTATATTAGATAGTATAGTTAAATCCATAAAACGTAGCATATCAAACACAATTGATGTGTTATTTTGTTTATTATACGTTAGTTTGGTATGAACATATTAATGCAACTATGAACTAAAATCTAAATAATTTTTAAGCGCATTCTTCATAAAAACAAACCTTTGAGTTTTGGTTTTCAACGATAACTATAATAACGCCTATTTATTTTGTATTTATAAATCCCGTATAAAATCGTATTGTAATTTATAAATTATTTATTATTTAGATACTTTATTTTATTTTTTTTTTAGGAATTTTTAGTTCTTACTCATTTATATTTTATATCTTAGGTAAGTTACTAATAAATTCATAAAGTATAGGTAATTAATATTGTATTAATTACAAAAATATTTTTTTGATATTATTAAGAAATATAGGTACCTATATATATATAATATATAAATTGTTAAGAACTTATGAACGAAGTAGGTTTTAGTACCTACAGCTATTATTATTTTTTTTATTTATTTAATTGATTTATATACAAATATAGGTAATACTTCCATAAAATATGTATAAATCGATAATATTAAATTCTCAGGAAATTCCGAAACTAATGAATTCAATACCTACCTATTTTATGTATGACTTAAAATATTATTCTAACTTAATATATAATAACTAGAATATTTTTTTCGAATACCAGAATACTTCACACAATGTTATATTTTTAAGAATAAACTAAGCTTCCTACTTAACAAACCGTTAACATTTAAGAATACTTCAACGGAACGATAAACATTCTAAACATAAAAATAATATTTGAATTAAATGTGAATGTTTTAATCATATATTAATATATTATAATGTGGGTTACTTAGAAAAGAAAATTGTATGAACAATTATAATTTAATTATATAAAATAATAATTTATATGCATTTTTTATAAACGCGTATATTTCGTTTATTCTGTGTTCCTGATTTCTTTTAAATTATTGAATACTTGTGTAAATAGATGTGTGCCTAAATTTTTAATGTTTTATTAATTCTCCAAAGGTTATCTAAAGACTGAACACAAGGAAAACAATTGTTTTTCCAAATAATTTTTGTTCCATATGATTGATGGTGGTAGGTATGTTTGTGAGAGTTGAATTTTTAGTTTTTCATTATTTTACATCAACATTCAACAGTACATTATCCTATTCAAAAGAATTATTTTCGTTTTACTCCATTTAATTTGCTTCACTTTCGTTTGGTCGAGTAAAAAAAAAAATCGTATCTAATAATCTAGTAAAAAATAATATTGTGTTTTTCTTGAGAATTTGAACTATCTAGTTTTCTATCAAACCATAAAAGTATTAAAATATTATTATGAGTATATTCATCATAAAACGTATTTCACGTTAGTGGCGGTTGTAGTTGTACTACATAGTGCATTCAGTTTGTAATAACCGCACGGAAAGTGTACATCAATTTCATAAATGATGACTGTTGGTGTCTGGTACAGATATATTACATTGAAATGTGTAACTTTTTTTATTTTTTTATTCTCTGTTCTAAAATATTATGTCCGTATTATTTTTGGTAGGTACCTACCTGGCAATTACTTCATTCAACACAATAAATTAAACGGGTTACTATTATTATTTATATTATGCATATTATGTTTTATCCGAAATGGTGATTCCTGGGGTAGAAGGCGTGCTTGCTATAGTTACGGTATTGTAACCCATTTGAATTTCCTATGTGCTACGGTCCACCGAACTTCGTAGATAGTAAAGGTATTCATCACTGAAATCATACTACATAAAATGGCACGTGACTTCCTACGGGAATATTTTCAAATGAAATAAAAACGGTTCATTGAGTTTCTGAAATCTATTTTTTCAAACAATGATGTGTTATACTTTCATAGAGGAAATGTTTGATCTATTGTAGGTTGTCGTCCGTTCACATGCCGTCCTAAAATCAACAAAATATTCAGGTTTATTATTATCATGACCACCCCACGTGCATTAGGATATAAAAATAAATCCAACAGGGGGAAAGTACATGCTTATTATATGTTCTCGTATTTTATTCATCATAAGTATGATTTTCCCAGGCATTAAACAAGAAGTACTTTATTATTATAATTTATAATATCCATGAACTAAATATAATTTAAGCATAATAATATATTGTTTTAACCATATTGGTTAAAATCTATTAATTTTTTTACTTTTTCTATTCATCTCTGATACTAATAATAATTAAAATAATCCATTGGGAGAATGTAATTAATATAAAATTTGTTATGTTAAATTACATAGTAGGTATGTGCTTTTACATTATACGAGAAGAAAAATAGGGATGTGGTGGATTTATTAATATCTCATGTGGTAGTAATCCTTTTTACATTTTAGTTTATACCAGCATAGAACGTTCATCGGTTTGATAATAAAATATAATAACCAGTAAACACTAAATATAGCTTCGTGCCTTCGTATAGAAAAAAACTCGAGTTCACATCGTCAATAGGTTTTTATCAAATTACTACTTGTACAACTAAATTATGATTACACGTCATGATGATCCATAGACCACGCGGGTGCCTTTTCATGTTTTATTTTATTTTTCATTTAATACCATGGAACTACGCTATACGCTATCCAATCGCTTAAGAATCTAAAATAGTTTTGTTGTGTAATTTGTATTCGAAGGTTCTGTCCGTCCGTCTTGAGTCTTTCAGTATAATACGCTAGCCGTGCGTTGACCCTTGTCCGTTTTAAAATAAATATATAACAAATTACCTTACCCCCAGCGAACGTTTGGCCTTACGATGCTAATATCGTTCTTAAACATGCATCGAACATAAAAAAAATCAACTATACCTACTGATTTAGACGTTTGTTGATTATTTCTCTTGTAAGTACGCTAAAAAATATAATACAATTACAATAAAAGAAAATGTAATAATATGTAACATTTTATAAAATGTATTTAATTGGTAGCTATTATTTGTAATTGATTACGATCAAATACGTAGTTGGTTTAAGGATAAGTGTTGATGATCTGTATATTTTTTTAATTCCTAAGGTAATAATTAAGTAGTTCTTAATTTTTAAACTTTGTTAAAATATTTTTGTATTATTAATTAGATAAAAATGAGATACTAACGATTTTTGTGTAAACATAAATTGTAAATTACTATCTAGTATTCATATATGTATTTGATATACCTATTGTTATGCGTATCATCGAGTACCTTATCTATCTTGTCATATATGTGTAAAATAAATTAAATCTATGCTGAAGGATCAATAGGCGCAAATATGTATTTTTTTTAATATAAATTATAAAATTTAATTATAAATTTTTAATTTAATAAAAATTAACATAATATTAATAGTTTGTAGTTTTTTATGAAATGCAGTAAAATATATTTTGTTTTGCTTGAGTATTTAGAAAAGTAATAATAAATAAATATTAAAAACATTAAACTATGCACATTTTTATTTTTTATTTTAATAAATTAATAAAGATTACAAATTACAAAAAATATAGTAATGAATCAATATTAATTTATCTGCTTCCTGAAAGCTATAGCATATGGTGGAAGTAAAGTTACAAAAAATAAATAATTTCTACAAACTAAATATTTAAATTTAAAAGAAAAGAAAATACACATTAACTGAAACAAAACAAAACTCAATATAAATAGTACGAAACAAATTATACAAGTTCATTAAATAGCCATTCATTAAAAACATTTTTAAAATTAATATTATCTTTAAAAAGTATACATTTTTTTACATTATCAAGACAACAAAATAAAAATAGTATGTTTAATAATATGCAATGTTATTTAGTTATACATTCTAACCGTTATTGTTATATATTATCTATGCAAATCTATAATCGAAACATTCGATGTTCAACGTAGGAAAAGGCAATAAATCAGAAAACGATATTTTTCGTTTATGAGTCATATAAAATCCAAAATGTGATTATGGCGAGCCCCTAAATTCGAGGGTGAAATAATAACTGTTTTCGCCATCAAAACCCAAATTTATATTTTCGGAAAGATTTTACGAAGGTCAATACTCAACATCAGAATGTGTGGCATAATATGTTGAATGTAATGACAATGAAAAAATAATTTTGGACATTCAATAAGTTTTGATTCTATTATCTATTGCATTTTTTACATGGACGATGATGTCAATGAACGTAAACACACTTCCATCATCTGGTGTTTATTATTCCATAGTTGTTCCGAATTTTTTTTACAGTCAATGAATAGAATAGCCCCGGGTTATATAATATATAATCGGATATGCCGGCCAATGGCCATTGTAGCAGTGTTCATAAGTATACCTAAATTAAAATTCTTAATTCGAATTGTTATAACTTATAACTTATAATAAACGTGCTTAAAAGTTAAAATCAATCAGTCGTTCAACTCCTAAAATAACGGTTGTTCCAAAATGGGTATTCGACTTAGTTGGGGTTAGGAATGTTGAGATACATTCTGATTTTTAGTATACTAATCCTAAATCAATACTTGGCAGTTTTTTTAATTTTAATCCCGTATCCGATTAGAAAAAGAAATTCCCAATTGACTTTTACATCCACAATCAGAATACTAAATTAAATTGTAATAATGTATCGAATCCTACTTTACAAAATTAAACAAAACCTTAAAATCCAATGTTTTTTACAATATTGAATTTAATAAAATTATGCATCTCAATTGTTCTTAAAAAATCTCAACTTACGCAGTGGGGGTTCCTGTTGAGAGCCAGTAATATTCTCCTCACACATTAGAATTTATCGAACACTACAAGTGTGTCGTGAAATTCACTCGGGTGTGCCGCGTAATTTTTATTTTCAATGTGTACTTCATAATATGTAATTATGATGCTCTATACGTTTACATTATATTATATATTATAATACATAGGTATTATTATTATCACACTTTGAAAATAGAATAGTAAATACTGTTAAATTATTATAACCCGTCCAGTTCATCTGCGCCCTCGGTGTGACATCACACGTAAGACCGGATGAGTTACAAAAATATTAATTGAACAAGTGTGTTACACTGTTACCTACAATGTGCGATTTTTATATTATCATGGACATTATTGAGTAATCATTAGTATTTTGCCGTGAGTATTCCATATAGATAACCTCAAAAAAAGTATGTAAGCATACACCTATACTTTCACAATTTTAATAACCCCTACAAATTTAAAAATGTAACGATCGCTAAGGGTGCAGATGAACTGGACGGGTTGTAATATGTTGCATGTGACTAACAAAGACAGGAAGTTATCTAACCATATATTCTCAAGTATTTTGTAGACAGTAGTAAAGAATATTATCAGTAGTGAAGAATATTATTAAAGGTTTTATATATCGCCGTTGATTTGGTTAAAAATGACTCATTCTAACTTCCAACAAATCGTGATGCTGATAACAATTATTTTGAAGACATACATTTTTCATTACTTATTCCTTGGACTCAAATTTTCATATTTATATTATGTTAAAAACCGTTTAACATTTTCAACATTTTAAAAATTGTAAATACAAATAATATGTAATTAACTAAAAATATTTAATATATTCAAAATTAAAATGTATGTACACAATACTATGCCCTTATGCGTTTCGACCAGGGTCGGACTGGTCCGGACCGCTAGTCCGCGATCGCGGACTGGGCCCTTAGTTAATTTTGGCTCCCTTGCTTATATTTGAATAATATTATTTATTAATAAATCTACGGACCCGATATTTATTTAATAAATAGACGATTAATATTTCCTATTCTGCAACTATAGTAAAATTCTAAACAATTGATCTGTTTTTGAAATCTGTAGTATATGTAGGAACCTATTTACATATTTTATTTAAAATATACCTACTTATATGTATCACTAATCTTCTGCTATAATACTGCGATTAAGTT
>JAIPRL010005683.1:18458-30855 GCA_025469235.1 Pemphigus obesinymphae
ATCTTCCAATTAACTGTATCCATTTTCAAATTTTCTATCAATTTTTGAATTTAAGACCTATACATTTTTACAATACATATTAAACACACCTACCGTCTCTATATCACAGTAATAATAAAATAATAAACGATCTAGTTTTCTAGGATTATTTAAATTTTATATAACTTTTTTCAAAGTATTATGTATTAAGACTGGAGGATGCCACACATATTTTATCAATCTGTAGTCGTAATTAAGAGACCAAATTTATACACCATATTTACAAGTTCTATCGTTATATATATGTTTTTTTAATACAAATCCATAAAAAAAGTCATTAATTTTTTCATTTATAAAAATCACTTTTTTGGAGGATTTATGTTATCGAAAGAAGGACGACGGTTAAACACAGATAATTATGTTTATTATATTGTATTTTTTAATAAGTGACGACTACTGCTACCCGAGAAAATTTTTTTTGTGAAGCGGTTTTTAAATTTTCTTAAAAATGTTCTATATAATGTAGAACTTGTAAAAATTTTATATGGGACGTCCTCTTAAGTTGAATGATAATTATTTTTCATTGGATATATGGGCCCTTTGACCAAATCGCGGACTAGGCCTTTTGATGCCAGTCCGACACTGGTTTCGACGTTCTGATATTCTCACGTTATGAGAAAAAAATGTTTTGAAAAATTTTTTTCATGGTTGTGAAGTAGATCGCCGAATCGGCATACACATATTGGCATAAAAAGGTCTAGTGTTGACCACAGATGTATTTTAAATTATCGATCTCATTTTTATTTTCCAGATATTACATCACAATATCGATTTATCAAATTGCCATTGGTATACAATAACACAAAAAAATATTAAATAGTAATTAACTGATTATATAAGTATAATTTATAAATAATAAATATTGAATACTGAAACTAATGTTTTTTTTTTTATGGAAATTCTGCTTAGTTCTTAGCTAATATTCTTCTTATTCAGGCTGTATTCATCAAATAACATAAATTAAATTTATATAATATATTTTTATAAAAATGAAAGCATATAAATAATAAATATTACATATTTATCACCAGTGTTTCAAAGTTTAAAATTTAAGGTGGTTTACTCTTTCTATTTATTTTTTCGAGATCACTAGTAAGTAAATGTTCATTGGGAACAATAAGCTATATTAGTTTCGTTTACATTCTACCAATTAAGAGGATCTTGATCTTAAGGAATTTGAATTTTTATATTTTGTACTTTTTAAGTTGTATAAAGTAATATGATATCATTCGTAATCATTGATGAATACATTATTCATCATCACTACTAATGATTTTAATTGCTGTGGTCCCTCCGTTTACTTGATGCATCTAATATAGAGTTAATATATTCTTCATTTTCTATTTCTGCGCTTTCAGGGGACCAATTCTTTCAATTAATTTATTCCCAACCCGTTTTTCATCCGATAGAAAGTTCAACTCTCGAAATATAGAGTGTAATTTCATATTTATTATCCAATACTAAGTATTAATACTGCATTTTATGTTTTCTACCCATCGTCGATTATATTGTTCTGAGTCTCGAAAATATTTCTTTTCATGAGTATTTTTCTTATAAGTACCTACCTAATTTACTACCATGTTTTTATATGTAGGTACCTAAATATGATTAGGTAGGTATATATTATATGTATTTAGAAATCTATTATACCTATAATATGCTAACTCCAAATAGACGGTTTTTCGAAGCGCCCGCTTAGGTATTTTCTTTTCTGTTCGTCTATATTTCGACTTTTCCGAAGACGCGAAGTTAAGGTATACACCATATAATAAGCCATATAATATAATAATAAATAGTTCACCTATAGATCGCATGGAAGAAACTCGTTCCGCCATCTGTTTCTTATCGCTTAAGCGTTTTTCGCGCTGTCGTCTTATCACCTCGAAATCGGCGTTTACAACATTTTGCCGACGTTTTACGATGCCATGGAGGTCGTATTCGGATTTCCCGGATGTTTTAACGCCCGATTGAACATTTCCTTGTAGAACAAGTCGAAATACGATACCGTCGTGCGTTATCTAAATAGTTAAAATTCGAGATCATAATCATCTTGATTAGATAGCTTAGTGGTATTGTCTAATCAACTTTCGATACAGGTCCATCAATTCGAATTCCACTATGCCGATTATTTGATATTCTCGATCTAGGCGTCCGCGAAGATAACGATTGTTTAATGTTTATCCGATTTATACGCGATATGTATTCTAAGTAATATATAAATAAATTTATTAGATAAATTTTCTTATCGTTGCAACTTTTATTATTAGGTATTTATTATATTTTTTTCTGTTCATTTGAACTACGTACATATAATAGTAGAATATACAACAGTACCTATTATAATACTCTGTGGCAAGTTCGTATTTTTTTTCTCGGATGTTCGTGTATTTCTATCTGAACAATAGTTTTATAAAACATCGAGAACGGTAAGTCCGACAAACTGATTCACATGTTAAGTACCTTTACTGTATTTTTTATATCTTATAATAATGAATTTCAGGTCGTTGGACTTTCGTAGTATTTTTCACAATTTTAATTATATTTATATTAATATATTCAGGTGAACTTTTATCGGAAAGACTTTCAAACATTTCAACATATTATATAAAAACTTGAACGATATGTCCGACTGAATATATATACATCTGTAGAGTAGGTAGTAGTAATACCTACTATATTATATTATTGTGGTATTACTCGGGCGAGTTCTTATATAAATCTGAGAATAGTAAATTCGATACATTTTTGAATTACCTATCTACTTTGTCAACCTACAACAAAAACACTTGTGAAAAAATGTGTAAAAGACTATCTTCTAGAAAGCGAACTCCGAATTCCGCCGCAGGCGAAATATTTTTAAAATTAATATTATTATTTCTCAAAAAACTTCAGTCACCGACTAACCGGATCCCTATAAAATACATAATATGAGGTGTACCTTGTACGAATTACACTAATAGGACGTTGAGTATTATGTAAGCGCTTAGGGGTTGGGGTGTCTGTCGTATGTTTACACTTGCTGTCAAGGGGTTCGGGGAGGGGGGTTAGTACGATGTTGACGTCAGCAGTGATAAAAATGAAATCAAAATATGTAACAAAATTTTTCATTTATTTTTAATTAATTCATATAAAGTTCGGAAATTTTTTTTAATAGAGGAGGGGATCGTCATGCATATAACGTCGCTAACGTAATAAAGGAGGAGGATCGTACATTTTCTGACAAGGAGGAGAAGGGATCTAAAAATTCCAAAAATGCGCTTACGTCATACTTAACGCCCCTAAAAAGTAATTCCACTTATGTGGTTTCACTCAAAAAAAGTTACACTTATACAAGGTGTTGAACTTACAAGTATTCTAATTAAAAAAGAGTTACATTTACTAGGAGTTGCACCCGGTTGGTGTTGCACTCAAGCTAGTATGTTACTAAGGTTAAATGTACTACTTATTTTGTTTTAATGTTTAATTATTTTACTAAAGTAAATAAAACGATTTATTTCGTATTTTTGTATTTGAATTGTGGATTTATTGTATTGGTATGTATTAGTAGTTATACTTAATTTATTTTATAGTCCAACCCACACATACAATTCAAGGTGGATTTCTGTATTTAATACAAAATTATCTTTGGTGCTCTGCATAAGTTCTCCATTTCACAGAAAGCGAAGTTGAGTGTTCATCTAGTTATTCCTTAATATTTGTTTTTTTTTTTTTTTTTTAATTTATACCGTGTTGTTCGTTTCGAAATGAGTTTAAGGTATTATATACTGCATGTAAATTATAATTACACATTATTTTCATTACAATCCAATTTTCTCCTTCATAATATAAATAATAATATTATATTTTTAATAATACATTTTAGTTGAGATTTAAAATTTTTTTAATGAAATAAAAATAGGTATATCAATAAAATATAATTAGGTATTACAATAATTATCGTTTTCATTTTTCAATAAAATAAAATGTGTAGGATGGTCGCCTGGTATTCCAAATAAGGCGAGGTCATTTAAATATCGTCCACTTTTCTTTGTCTACCCACTTTAATATAAGTGTGCTATACCTACTTCACTCGGCCCATTTTCCTTCATTAGTATTTTTCCTTTTGAAATTTCTTGTTCATACAAATAAATTAAATAATATGTCTAACTTACGTAGTAAAGAAAATAAGACACCACCCGGAGGAGTTTGTCACGATCTTTGGGGTGCTGAATTTTTAGGATCTCCATGTCATAATAGGCAAGTAAAATATGTATACGAACTTAAAATAATATAAAGTATCAAGTTTTTCATTTAACTACGTTTAATATCAAAGAAAACCCCAATGTACAGAATTTAAATTTAGTAACTAATATACAAAGAATCATATACGTTAATATTAATATGTGCTTACAATATTTAAATATTGCGCTATTGTTTAATTATCAGCTTTATTATTATTGCTTATACTACTACTTACATATTAAATATTATAGATAGAGCACCTTAAATATAAGTTTTTTTTACCCTTTTGCTTAAATTTACTATAAATAGATTAAATATGTAAAATAGGTAGGTTTGTTTTATACAAATTTCATATACATTTTCAATTTTGTGAATTACTATTATTACATGAATATATACATCCAAATTAAAAATACACACTTTAAATAATGATAAATATATTATTTTACCATAATAATAATAATTTTGTGTTGTAAATATTTTTGGTTAATACTAACAAAATCTGGTCAGTAGGGATGCGCTTTGCTGTCGCCTAGAATACTGGTGGTGGTGGAAACAATATTGAATTTAAGTAATTTTTTTCAATTAAATTCTGATCGGTGTAATATAATATATATATACATACCTATATAATGAAACTAAAAACATGTTCTGAAAGTCCACTTTGCAAATTGCAAACATAATTTTATATAATAAGCTAATTTTCGGTTTCTAAACGTATTTTAAACAATATTCCTAAAATAATTTGTTTAACATACTTATATATAGAAACCTAAAACCAACAAAACAAATAAAATTGTAAATATTGATATTGGTAACTATGGCACCAAATAGTAAGGACAGACAGCAGATGTTGGAAAAACACTCGACTGTGCTAGATCCAAAAACAGAAAGTTTTTTTATCAATCATCACCCTAACTATTAATAATTCAAAACGAATAATATCTATCACCCTAGTATACCAAATCAAAAATCGTAACTTACAGACACAATGGAGGTATAACACCTTTTTTGCTGTTTTTCAGTGTGAGTATAGACGTAACAAGTCTTCTTGTCAAAAAGTTATTTCCAGAAAACTAGTAAAAATAAAATAAATATTATAAAACCACTAGCTATCTTGTTATGCTGAGAATCTAAAACTACTAAGTCATAAAATATAAATATAAGTTATTAATAAATTGATTATTAAGACATTATTTTTGATACACATTATGTTGACCGCTTATTAGTAGATTTCATTGTATTTACTTTGATTGACTTCTTGGTTCAACTCATCCTTAACAGCATTAATATGATAATAACAAGTATTCATAGTATTTATTACAATTAATTATTTAATTAATAGTAACATTTAAAATTACTGTATTGTCAAATTGTATGTAGAATATGAAATTAATTAGTTATTTTTTAGGGTCTTAAAGCCACCTGGTGGCGGAAGCAGTGACATATTTGGTACTACATCATCTGATGAAGTTAATCCACATAAACGTGGTACAAATCAGAAGAACCTTCAAAGTTCCATTGTTTTGGGTGGCCAATCACCAAAACATAGTAATGGTACAGCCAATGGAAACTCTGACAAACCTGGTAATTTTAATATTAATTTGTTTTTCTATACATAAATATTTTTCGCATATATTTTAATTAACCAAGTTAATGATAAAAATATTAAGGAAACTAATTTATCTGAAACTCATTATTTTTTTTCTTTATTTTTTTACTATATTCATATAGTGTTGGGTGGGTTATAATCTTTTGAATTTTTGTTTTTAAATTTAAATATAATTTCCATGACTTTAATGAGCTTATGTTTTTCATTATTTTTAAACAATAATTTTTAATAAGTAGGTAGGTAATAATAAATTTAGTAGAAGTAAAACATAACATACAAGTCATACATTTTTTCTCTAACTATATTTACCTGTAAATAATAATAAAAAAAAAGATTATAGATTTTTTCCTAATTATAAATATGGCGATTGTCATTTGTTTTGTTTCATTCATATTTTTTAATTTTGCTGTGAAATTGTTTTATGGTGTTCTTGGTTATAGGCATCCTAAGTAGTTTTTAAATGATAGGTGCAAAATGATTTTCAATTTAAATGATAGGTGAATTTAAAGTCTAGGCACCACCTAGACTTGGTTTATTTAATACCAAATTGTATTCGCTACCTAGTGGTAATATAATAAATCAATTTTATTTTAAAATCCCATTGTTTTTATATGTACTTTTATGTAAATTATGTTGTGTATATTAAGTCTATACTATTCTATACTAAGTTCTAGTACTTCTCATTTAGATGTATGTGTAATTTTATTTTAATCAGTAAAAAATCTTTTATTATGCAAAAGAAGGTCAATTATATTTTTAATTTCGATTAAAGAATTAAAAAAAATAATTAAATAAATAATTAATTAATAATTAAAAAAAATAAAATAAAAATTAAAAAATAATTTCGATTAGTGGTAGAGGTGTCACATTTTTTATCAAAACATTTAACATTACCTAAACTATATATAAATTATAATAATATTATATAACAAAGAATATGTAATTAATATATTATTATTATTGTTTTCATAAATTAATAAATTCATTGTTATATGTATAATATATTTTATAAAAAGAAAAAGTCAATAATAAATGTATATTCTATAAATATTCTACTAGATGCTATTGAGCTTATTGTTTTATCTGTAGTAATCAAGTTGTGTATAAACAATGACTATTACCATCTCCAATACCTATATATTGAGAGTATTTGCTTTAGACGCTTACATCACTCATGCTTACAAACTGTAAGTTTGGATTTATGAGCTTATAATAATTTTGCTTAAATATATTAATTTTAATTCCAAAATGTACGAGTGTGAGCGCTTATAACATGTTTTCAAAAATAATGTTGATATCAAAAGAAAATTGTTTACATTCATTCATGTATAAAGTATGGTGATGTGCTATGATAACTTTTTTTGTGTAATTTGTATGTTACCTATAATAAATAATAATTTGTTTATACCAAAACTTGACCATCACTATTATCACAATTAAAACAATTAACTGCTTCAATAGCATTATTTAATAAATAAAATATGAAGTTTTTTTACATATGTTCGATTTAATAATAAACATTTAAATATTATAGTAAATTTATATGAATCATAAATTAATTTCATGCAAGGTCTATATTATTTAACATTATGCACCTAACATAGCATTAAAAATAATGTCTTTAAATAGTATTAAGTCTGAATGTTTAAAAATAATGGGTTTGTTATTTGGCTTCTATAATCTGTCCCGTTTAAAGCATCATAGTACAGAAACCAATTTTAATTTGAGTGACAAACGTCACATAAAAACGCAGCAGCAAACCACCAATTCACTCGTCAATGGTGATGCTGTATTCAAAACGATTCTCGGCTCTTTTTGATTGACTGTGGCAGTGTGGTGTTAGCTGCTGATGCAGACTCCATACACAGAATATGTCACCAGACATACTATAGATACCATAGAACGGGACAGACTATAGATTTAATATAAAATTGTTAATTATTCACATTTGAATGTTCTGCGTTCTCTTCAAAATAACATTTCTAACTACTCTTGCTTTTATGGTTTTATACATGATTTTTGCTTGAAGCTTTTAATTATAAACCCGCTGCTACCGGTGAAATAAATAATAATGATAATTGCCAAAGATCATCTAGTAAGAAAAGAGGTATGTTATATAATTTAAAATTGTATTTATAATAATTATAATAATATGTAATATTTTAAAATTAATTTTTAACACATCAAGTGTTACTTTAAGGTTTAATTTATGGTTCTTATTCTTTTTAGTTTTTCTATACTCCTATTACATTGGCAGATCTATATTTTTATTTTTTGGGTAGGGGGGGGCACTGGCCTGTAAAATACAATTTAAAAAATGGTTTAGGATTACAAATACCCTTTTTTCCCTTTGGATCTACTACTCTCTTGTTATTACTTAAGTATAGTATTTTTTAAAGATAATTTAATTTTTTTTTTTTTTTTTATGTATCAATGTTAATAATTAATTAATTTTTTTTAGATGGTAATCCAGTGACTGGAGAAGGTTATGAAGCTGCTAAGCCAACAACAACACCAGCTCAGCATGTCTCTGCCCAGTCAGAACCAGCCCCAGAACAAAAAAAGGCAAGCCGTGTGCCACCAGGTGGATACAGTTCCGGTTTGTGGTAATCATTTGACAGCAAACGCTCAACAAAAATTTTTTCACAATTTACATTGCTTTGTATTTAAATGATATGTTGATGATGTTTCATCTATCATCAATAAAAAAACTTATTTATAAATTATAGTATATAAAATAATGATTTATATATGTACGCAAACATTACAATTGTCATTCTTTAAAAACCCTGCATTTTATTCGTTCTCATTATTTAAAGTGATATTGTTTTATAATGTTTGTAAATTGAATTATTCCTAAAAAAATTCATTTTTTACAAAATAAAATATTATATTTATTACTAATTTATACGAAATATTATTTTATAACCCTATGTGTCCTAGAAAAATAATAATTTATTTCTCATAAATAATCATATTTGTGTGATTATTTATTACTATATTGTGCATACAATATATGTGTATTTGTGGAATGGATTTTATATACTTACTTGAATTTTTATAATTATTAGAATATAGGTATTATCAGTCAAATATATAAACAATATTCATAGAAACTTAGATTAACTTAAAAACTACAATCAAATATATGAAACTATATTTTCATTGCAATTGATTTTGTGTTATACATACATTTTTGTTAATTGTAATTTAATAATTCAATAATATATTATAAATTAATTATTTATTCATTTTTTAAACAGGTGAATTATTTAAAATATAAATATTATTAATTATCATTTCACATTTATAGAAATTGTATATGACATCACCATTGTGAATAACAAGTCAATTCCGTTGAAATAAAAATTGTTATGTGGTTACCTGACTTATTATTATTAGTTATTAGTATCAATGGATGTGCTTGTTTGGTTTAATTCAATATTTCTATTGACGGTTTTCCAACATGCCTGTCTTTTGGCTTTTTCTTCCACAAATCAAGACAGGAATGATGGCGTTTGGATTTGCGGAATGCATCACAAGACGAGTTTGTAGCTTTGCATCGAATGAGTTGTTCAGAGTACCGTTGAAGCAATGTGTAATTGTCGCCGGAGGGCGCCGCCAAAAATCCGCACCTTTGCCTTTTCTGGATGCAACAGTTTATCGGACCCGGATCGGTCTCGAATTCCGATCTTAGATCAGTCAAATCTATCCGGGACCGCTCAGCCAGCATGCCGGTCACATACAAATCGTCTATCCAGAAATAGGTCTCGTGTTGGTGTATGGCTCGTAACAGTCGTCGGACTGACTTCGCCGTAGCCGCGTACAACCAACCGGACAGAAACGCCGGATACTTGTCGCCGGCGAATTCCGTCTTGCTTACATACCACTTGTTACGTTGATCTCGTATCGGTTTCGCCCGAATCACACAGCCAGCCAGATCGTGACCGTCGTTGACCACGTCTTTCAGACGGAACACGTTCACCGCGATGTCATCGTCCATCTTGACCATGTGCACTGATCGCCGGCATCGGTCTGCGAACCACGTCAGGCCCATCACGTGCTTGTACGTCAGGTTTCTGTACGCCTCCGAAA
The DNA here is from genome assembly GCA_025469235.1 of Pemphigus obesinymphae. NCBI lineage: Eukaryota > Metazoa > Arthropoda > Insecta > Hemiptera > Aphididae > Pemphigus > Pemphigus obesinymphae. The sequence continues at coordinate 28,426 of JAIPRL010005683.1, forward strand.
AGTTTCCCTGAACTATGTCGCCGTGCCGAGACGACTCCTGGCGCAACCGGGCCTGGACGCCGGCACTGTCCGACATGCCCGTCATGAATACGTACCGGAAGCCTAACCGGTCTAGCACAGTCCGCGGATAGGATAGCCGTATGGCCCGGCGGTATTCGAAATGGCCCACGTGACTGTGTACGAGGATGGGCGTACACAGCGTGTCGCACACACTGCTGTCCGTGACGTATCCAAAGTCGTTCAGGTCCAACAGGCGCTGTCGCCGCGTGCCGTCGAAAAACGGTTTAGGCCTCGCAAAGGATCCACCCCTGTACGTCGTGGTGTCGCTATCGCTGGACAACTTTTTAAACAGAATGATAAACAGCGTATTGACGACGAAGAGTATGAGGACTTCTGGCCTCCGTAACGCCACCATTTGATCGTCGGCGGGCCGGTGTCATCGACATCTATTCTGTTCAATCGAAACGGACGATTTATTTTAATCGGCTCTCAAACAGCAGTGGAGCATCCCCTGTGGAGCGCGCGTCCCCTAATTCAATTCGTGTTCAGTACTGACGTAACAAAATATATACACATTGTTCACAAAGAAAGACTTCAGAAAAATCTGCTTCGTTGCGATTATTTATTTTGACGGAATAAATTTCTCTACCGGAGGTGTACACCGCTATTTTACATTTTACGTTTTAATATAATTAAAACTCAAATCCCAATAATTATTATATTATATTTGTGTATAATCCCTGTATAAATAAATAGTATAATCGGGGCCGTCCTGATAGAGGGATTGATGACCGGACCAAAATGCCGGTCTGCAATTTGAAATTTCAATCGGCAAAAACAGAAAGTTGATAACCTTTCTTTTTCTGCTTATTTACAATTTGAAGGAAATATTTCAGCATTTAGTTGCGGACAACTAGAAATTATTCGCATTTAGTCGTTAATCGGCCAAATCCGATGAGTTTTTTTTCCCTTTGCATATTTTTGTTTCAAAGATGTATTTTCGAGACACACACGCCGCCATCACCCCCCCCCCCCAGAAATATTTCATCGGGACAGCCCCGAGTACAATTATTTGTATGTGTAATATGTATGTATAAGTATGTAGATTGTTCACTGTTTACATACCTTCTGTACAATTCCAATTTGATTAATACTGTCTCGATAATTTTCTCGTATCCTCGGTGAATATATATTTCAATAACAATAATATTATGTGTCCTTAGACGACGCATACGCGAACTAAGTGTTATTTGCTGCAAACATAAACGTTCGAAACCGCTTTCACTTTGCAAACCACACCTACCACTATTGGTGTATAATTAGACTATGGTCCACAAGTCAAGAGGGGACTAGGACGCTATAATACCGTTTTTCCGCGCGTCAAACATGTCCCGAGGCATAGATACTAGATAGGTATATTCATATTTTCAGGAAATTAAATGGTTTTAATATAATATATATATCACATGGTTTTATATCAACTTTATAAAAAAACTAAAACTACTATAATTATCTATTAACATTTTTAATTTTTATTAATCGAGTTATAAAATAGAAAATTCCGAAAAGTTAAGTCGTAACTCGACTGTCTACTTCTAATAGTCTTATCGAAAATTTCCTGTGTAAAAATATAAAATATTTTACGATGTTCAAATTTTTATTAAGGAAATCAAACGCTTGTTTGTTGTCTTATTTTCAATAATTATTTATTATTACGTAACAATAAAAATTGTTAGGTACCGACTAGCACTATTTTTTAATTTATTTAAAAAATTTTCATTGGTAAATTTTTGTTTTATTTTCTTAAAATCACCTGTTATATAACCATAAACCCTTAAAAACCTTGTGTATAGCGTACTCTTAAAAAGTTTTTTCATTTTAAGAAGATGTGATACCTCCCAATTTCTAATGTAAAACCTTGTATACGCAGAATGACGATAATTCGTTTCACAATGGTTTAAAAATAAAAGCACCTATTATATAATCGAAAGTTGACGACATTTTGGAGGGAATATCGAATCCTTTTCATAAAATAATGCGTATAAAAATAATTACAACCGTTTAAAAAACAAAAAAAAAAAAAATTATTTTTCAATGTTAGATTCTATGCTAAATATTTAACTTATTGAAAAAACGATATGAAATTTCCTCTAAAATCCGGCAAACGCACGTTTAAATAAAAATAATAAAATGTGAACTTTCGATTATAGTAAGTGATTTTGCTCTTAGGACCACTAGGAAATGAGTAATCGAAATTTTGCATAGGTGTGTTTTTTCAACATATATCGCAATTACACAATAAGAAATATATATATATATAAATAATTTTTTGTTGTTACAGTTATTACAGTAATTATTCTCTTGTCTACTTCAATTATTTTAATAGGTACACGTGAATAGTTTTTTTTATAATTAGTATCAAAATTTAGG
>JAIPRL010005684.1:0-30849 GCA_025469235.1 Pemphigus obesinymphae
CAATGCTACTGTAAAATTATATTCATAATAATTAAAAAAGTAGATTTCCCTATCATTTTACATAGGTTTTATATTGACTATCATTACCCCGGCATAGGGGGAATGGTGGTCATTTCCACTTTTTTTTAAAACATAAAAAACATGTATTTACATTTATTTTAAAAATCTGAAACTTATATATGTTGGACAAAACATGTCTATGTTTGTATTGTACTAGTTAGAAAGCAATTTCAACCATCCATTTTCCAGAAAACTAAGTTTTAGCTAAGGTGAACGCCATTCCCCCAGTCTCCCCTAATTTTTAATAATAAATATATAGTATGTTATATTATATTATGTTTTATGATATACTTATGATTGATTTTTATTATTTGTAAATAATTAGAATTAAAAATAATAATTTATAATAATCAAAATGTTTAAAAAAAATTCCAGCTACCATTAAGAGGATGCTCGCATCCTACTATACCGGCATTTTCTGTCTCCGTCCATCTAATTGGCAATATAGCAAAATGATACAACGCAAAATTGAAATTATCCCATTTTTCTTAGATTTAGAGCTTAAACACGTATTATCAAATTTAACGAGAAGAATAATTTCGAGTGAACCTCAGGGGATTTTTGTAAAATATTTTCAGAAAATAAAGTTACGGAATTTTTGGTTTTTGATATTTTTAAATAGCTTTAACTTTTTCGTCAGACGATATTTTACTAAATACCCATGAGGTTCACTCGAAAATATTCCTTGCTTTAAATTTTGTAATAAGTGTTTATACTCTAAATTTAACCTAAACGCTAAAATTTCAATTCTGGGTAGTGTGATTTTGCTATATTATCTGATAGATAGACAGAGACAAGAAATATGAGTGTAACATCCTCTTAAGTATATCTGCTGCACAATGAGTTGGCAGATATGTTTTCAAAACAAATATTGAACATAGGTAATGGAAAAGTACCAGTTGATTCTGCATTAAGCACTAATAGCATAAACAGTTCTATATTAAGTGACCATTATATAATTATATTCTAGTATATTTTATAGATACACAATAGCGTGGGTATAATTTACAATGCCCATGAAAAAAGATGCCAGCGATACCTTATTTTAGTACTTTTTTAGAATCTGAAGGCAGCAAGGAATGTATAGGTTTTTCAAATAATTTTTGTTTTTTTATCTGCATAAATTTTGTTAATGGGGAATGCTTCAAATGTTTCATGCTTACCCTTTTTCCGGTAGAAATTTTGAACTAGTTGGTATTTTGGAGTAGTCATTATTTAAATTTTCACAATATTATTTTATTTAAAACTGAGTGTATGCTTTGATTTAGATTTTCATTATCTCAGCTCTTGGAAATATAAAAAAAGATCCATCTGTCTAAATCAATTTAATTTTAATGAGAACTTTTTCATGGTTATCCATAAAAATAAATCCGTATTTATTAATGAAAATTTAAATAAAATATTTCAATTTTGAAAATATATATGATGGCTTTTATATTCGCCATCAAAAACATATCTATTCGTTACGAATGGAAATGTTTTATTACGAGATCCAAATATCTGCGTATAGGATTTAAAATTATGAATTATACTTAAAAATATATTACACAAGTTCATATAATAATTATGTTTATAATTTGAGTACTTGTGGATTTTTTTAATAATAAAGTGAAGACTCAATTCCACAAAAATATTTATTTTATTTCGGTAAATACGTATTTCAGTAACAAAGTACATTATAATGACTGGCCGTCTAACGGCATCCAACAGTAATTATATATTAAACAAAAACCGGTTACCATCTATCTCTTCCCACCTTCGAACGATGAATCATCAAACGAATGCGTTACGTGATATCGTTTACAATATTATATTATTTTAAAAGTTTTAACAAATTATTTTGTAATGGATTTAACTCCCAATTAATAAATTATTTTTATTTTTGTCATTTCTATAGCTTCTCTAACATTTAATTATTGACTGTTATTTACTTTTTTTAATAATTTTATTTAGTTTATATTGTCATTTGTTCCTAATACATGTTCAGCTATAGGAGATTTTTCATCTTCTTGATTTTTAAAATGTCTTAAATGTTAATTAAATCTTATATTTCTTCTAGTTTGTCCTACATAACATTTATCGCAATCCATACATTGAATACTGTAAATACCCGATTTCTGATTTTCTTGTCATTTGTCTTTTATACTACCAATAAGGATTTTTAAATTGTTATTTTTTGATGATATACGATTTCTACGTTGTATTTTTTAAAAACTTTTGTTGTTTGGTTCGATAATTTTGAGATGAATATTAAAGCTGATCTTTTTTTAACTGTGTCAATTTCACTTTTTAAACTATTCAGTTCATTTATTTATTTTATCTATTTATGTTTTTTAACTACACTTAAAATCATGTGTTATTTGTATCCGTTAAATATAGCTATTTCTTTTATGAAATTAAATTTTTTGTCAAAAGAGTCTTGGTCCATTGGGATATTTATTAATCTATATATCATACTATTTAATGCAGCCAGTAGTTTATGTTGCCAACTATGATTCGAGTTTATCTGAATATATGTTTGGGTTTTCTTTCTCTAAATTTCAAATTTCAAATTGTTATCTATTCTTTTAATCAGAAGATCTAAAAAAGGTAATTTTCCATCCATTTCTTTTTGATAAGTAAATTTTATTGATGTGTACTTTGAATTTATTTGTTGAAGAAAGATGTCTAAATTGAAGTCTTTATCTATGATCGCAAAAATGTCGTCTACATATCTGAGCCAAATTTTTGGAAAATTAGATTTTTTTCTAAGATCTATTTCGAATTTACTCATGAATATCTCGGCTAAAAAAGGAAATAGTGGGTTCCCCATGACTGTACTGTTTATTTGTTCATAGTATTTTCCATTGAATTGGAAAACATTTTGACGAATGCAAAGTTTTGTTATATTTATAAGTTCTTTGATTTTATAAAAAGATCAGCTCTAATATTCATTCTAAAATTATCGAACCAATTAACAAAAGTTATTTATTAAAGTTTAGGCCTTATGAAGTTATGAACACGCAGATTGTTAACCAACATACCATTCTATTGTTACACTACCATAGCTTTAAAATTTCAATTCTATTAGAGATTCATTATATATAATATGAAAATACTATAATACGTGTTATATCCATAATGAAAATAAATATAAATTCCTTGGGAATGAATTGAATCTGGCCAGAGATTCCCGAAGAGTTCTCAAGGAACTGTGATTTGTGCTATTAGAAATTATGCTAAATCAATCATAATAGTTGTTTTAACTCTATAAGATATAGTTAATTTAAACTTATTAATTTGCTTCCTTGAATATTTTGAAAAACGGGATAAAATTTTCATCTTCATTCCTTGAGCTATTATATTTGAGATATTCACAGATTTGTATTGATATTTAATCACACTACAACACCTTTTCATATTATACTCACACTATAGGAATCGTTTCCCATCCAGCAAAGTGCTGCGACAAATGCTGCTATTATTGTTGCCAGAGAACCGGCCCCCGGGCAATCGATTATTTTCGATCCAAATGTGAGAAAAATTCCACCCATCGTTAATATGTATGCTCGTTTCAACGTCAAATTTTGCTGTAAATTATAAATTATAAATTACATTTTATTAAATATAAATATTATAGTATTTAATATATTATATTATTTATATATATATATCTTCAATTCTAATATAAGAGACATTTGGACATTACAATAGAATTTTTTATTTATGTCTCTAGTTGTGCAAGCCTAGCTATCTTGCAAAAGTGTACCTTTTTTTAAAAAAAATATTCCATATACATTTAGAAATAAAATAGTAGATTGGTGATATTTGGATACGAAGAACTCCGCCCAATTTGAAACCTATTGCCATAACAGAAGTAAAGTTTCAGAAAAAGTTTAAAAGTAAAGTTTTTTTTAGGTGTTTGTGGAGTGAATATTGGGATATATTTCTGACTGAACTCAAAACCATTGATACCATAATAGGGGGTCGACTGTGGCCCAGTGAACGAATGCATATATTGACGCTTGATGTCCCTAGTTCATCTGGTGGCAAATGAAGGTAGATAACGAAAAAAACTCCTCCGATTCTTTGGCATAAGCCGGCTATAATTACTAACGATGCTTGACAAGTAAATAATTATTTTAAATTAAGTTAAGTTAATAAAAAAAAATAGTGAAATTTTAAAGTTAATTTATTTTTGCATGAGTCAATATAACATTTTAGATATATATTTTAGACTTTATATAATTAAGTATTTATAATATTTATGGAAATTTTGTTATTAAACTTTGTTTTAACTTGGAGCATTTAAAATGTTTAAAAGTCATTAAAATTATATTATTGAAAATACAAAATATTTAAAAGAATTATTATTAAAATTAATAACAAATATGTGCATAAAAATGTTTAATTAGAAGGTATCTACTATTTTCTTTAAAATTTTAACAAATTAAAATTTCTTAAAGAAAATTAGTATCTACCTACCTAAATAATATTTATTGGTAGAAATTTAATATATTTCGTATTTATTTCCGTATTTAATTTATATTACGGAAAGATTATTATATAATATATAGGTATTCTTGGTTTATTCATATTGTTGCAAAATAAATAATTCATATAATATAATAATTAACATAAATTACAAAAACAACTGTATTTGAATTCAATAATTTTGACAATAAAAACTATATAAAATCATAATGTATTAATTATTTCAAAATTAACATAACTGAGATTATAAAATGTCTGAAACTTAAAGCACTAAAACAAACTTTAATCAAATTATTGGTATATTAGGAACTTTTAAATCGGGTATGAATATCTCCAATTTTGAATCAAAACTAAAAAATTTTTCTTGGCAAACTCTATTGAAAATTGTATATAAAAGAAGTATTGCTATCATCTATCAGTCAAGAAATTCGCAAAGTACTTTTTAGTCTATATGTTCCAAGCAAGCCTGAGGATTTACCAAATGAGATATTAATAGCATGTTTAAATAAGTATTTCAAGCCAGTTATGTCATATTTGATAAGGCACTTTTTCTATTAAGCAAGACGAAGTCAAAACGAAACGGTGTGTCAATTAGGCGCAAGTCTAAATCTCGCTTCAATATATGGTTTTTCTTTGAAACTAAGAACAATAATTCGAGACATTTTCGTCTTTGGTATTGTCCGGGACTAATCTAAGACATTCTTCTTGAAGAAGATCCATCAAAATTTGGAATTACATATTCATATTTAATGGAATTTTCGACTATTAGAGAGACAGTAATGAATGAAAAAATCAGTCTAAATAAAAGTTGGATCTGAAGTACCACAAGAAATCTAATGTGTTTAATCAAGCGAAACAGAATTTCAATATATCTTAGTAATTCAAGCTGAAGTTTGGAGTATGCGGTCGTTCCAAATATGTTCAAAAGAACTGAATATTAAAGGATTACGACAGTAACAATTAAACAATTGTGGTTCCAAATATCATTTATCTATTGTATACAAAAAAGATAAGAAATATGAAAATAATATTAAAATACAAAATAAGTTTATGTCGAACATTTACAATAACGATACAATAAACTATGAACTTATATATTTTTTTTATAATCGGATCAAATTATCAAAATAGAGTTGAACCTTTTACAGAAAATTTATTTGTAGAAAAAACAACAGTTAATTTTGAAATGGACACAGGTTCTCAACACCGTGTAATGTCAAAAAAATGTTATAGCCAATATTTAAATCATATAAAGTTAGAAAAAAAATTATATTTATATAAACCGATTGGGAAAATTATTGTAAGTTTTAAGTACAAAAGCAAATTATAAATGTGCATTTATATTATTGCCAATGGTAGTTTTCCACTTATCGGTTGAAACGACATACATAATATTAAATATTTTCTATTGTTTAATTTAGAAAATAAGGAAGATTTTAGAGTATAAAAATATAATGATATTTTTAAAGATAAATAGGCAAGATTAACAAGTATGAAATCGCATTAAATTTAAAAGCTGGGACGGTATTCAAATTTTATAAGCCTAGATCAATTCTTTTAGCACTCAAAGGTGAAGTTGAAACAGAAATTCGATTGTCTAGTAAGTAGTAGTAATATTTTGGTTCTGGATGATAACTGCAAGTTGCAACTTCCATTATTCAATATTAAAATCAGGCGGTACTGTTAGAATTTGTGGTGACTTCAAAATAACAATAAATCCGATATAAATAGGAGCTGAATATCTTCTTCTAAAATAGATCAAAAGGTCTTGAAGCTATAAGAATATTTCAAGATGATATTATTATAGCCGGTGCTACTGTATCTGAACCCAAAACAAATTATTAAATGAATTATTAAAGTCCGGTCAAAGAGTAAAAATTATAAAATTCAAGTATTTAAAAAAAATCAATTGAATATTTGAGACATTGAATAAATGAAAAGGGCTTATACATACTACAGAAACACATTGACGCAATTGAAAATACCGCTGTTCCAGAAAATAAAACTATACTAAAATCATTATTAAGTTTAATAAAATATTATATAAAATATGTGTCATCGTAGCAGATATTCTTAAGCCATATTACTCAATTTTACGTAATGAGATAAAATGATAGTGGTCATCAAATTTTTATCAAGCGTATAAAAAAAACTAAAAAGGTGATAATTACAAGTCCTGTCTTAGCATATTATTATCATGGACTTCCTTCTTTTCAAGTTAATAGTTGATTCTTTTTCATTTGTATTAGGTACAGTTTTATCGTATATTTATTCTGATCGTTCAAAACGACCAGTAGCATTTGCTTTTTGAGTATTATCAGACTAGGAATTTAAATTTTCTCAAATAAAAAAAGAAAGTCTTGGGATAATATTTGGTATTCAAAAATTCTATGATTATCTTTACGGTAGAAGATGCATACTAGAAACTGATCATAAACCGTTAATGAAATACACATATTTGCCTATAAAAAATAAATACCAATTTATGTAGTCAATTGTTTACAACGGTGGGCCTATGTTCTTCGTCATTCAATTTCGAAATTAAATATGTCACCTAAATGATAATTCCGCGTACTCTGTCACGTATAAAAATTAACCGAAACAATACAATAAAGAAGAAAAATGATAATTGTGTTCATATAAATTACATACACAAACAAGCATCATACACGTAAGATTGGTCAAAGATAAAAATTGAGACAAGCAGAGATCCAATACTACCAAAATTATTAAACATGGTTAGAACGGGAGAATGGATTTGAGATTTTTCCAATGGTTAAGAATTAAAATCGTATAGTTCACGCAAAACACAAATTTCAATCGAACAAAGATGTCTATTATGGGGTTATGTCGTAACTATACCAATAAAATTCCGAATTATATATTAGATGAATTTCATTCTTATCATACATGCACCTATAGTATGAAAAGTTTATCATGATCATACTTTTGGTAATCTGCAATGAAAACATTTCACAGTATTGTAATGAATGTCTAAATATTAGACAAAAACCACCAAAATCATTGCGATTTTATAAGTCCATTTCAAAATTAACATTTTTATAATAGTCGCATTGACTACAAAGTAGAAGTATTTTCTGTATATTTGATGTCAGCAATTATTGTTATAAAAAAATGTTCAGAAATCATAGCACATTTCAGCGTTCCGAAAAAAATCTTTTATGAGTATTAAATTTCAAACCTATTAAAAAAATTTAGGCAAAAGACATTTAACAGGCGCACTTTTCCACCCAGAATCGAATAGTTTTGCTGAATCGGCGGTTAAGATAATAACAATTTTTTAAAAAAATGTGTAATGGCATAATTCCAATTAAATAGTTTTTTTTATTAATTTATCATAATAAACATTGAACAACACAAGAAACGCTAGCTCAACTAATGTTATATCATTCTATACGATTACAACTCGACGCACTAATTCCGAATACCAAACAAGTAGTTTTTGAATGGAAACTATCACAATTAAACAATAGGGGAAACAGAATAATAACATTTAATATAAGTGATAATGTTCTAGTGATAGATTATAGGACTAATGACAATAAATGACAAAAATATAAGATCATTAACTGTATTAGCAGCAATGATATTGAACTTGATGATGGAACTATTTGAAAAAGGCACATTAATCAACTATTAATAGATAAATCAACACTTAAAAGTGATACAGATTCTCTGAACCCTGCTAGTAACACAAATATAGGCTTGGAAAATACCCAAATAATTTTGGACCAAAATTCCAATCCTTTGGTCAACGTCAAAACTCATCTACAAAAGTAGATCTAGAAAGTCACCTCAGCGATATTTCCTAGGTGACTACGAATAATCCAAAATTGAAATAAACAATAACACACAACTATAAGCATAGTAATTACTAACATAATAATTATGTATTTAATTTAAGATTATTTTCATCAGCATAATATTATTTTTATTTAAATATTTTTTAGAAAAGAGATGTTGCATATTCAACATTTTACTATTATATACATTTAGTATCAAATAATATAGGCAATAGTGATTGACTATAATCAAAATATTGAAATATTAATGTCGATATAATATTTTTTGTTAGACATCCAAAGTCAATTATCGACCAATTAAATTAATATTCATATTGAAAAATTACATTTACAAAACCCGATTTCACTATACAGTAGGTAGGTGTTTATATTTATTACAATATGACATATGAAAATATCCGAAACAAAATATTCCATTTAAATTGGATTCAAAATACTAACTTTAACTATAATACATACTCCAATGAAAAATACTATGTTTTTATTAATAACAATATAGGTACCTAATGAATTTTAATATTTTTATAAGTTAATCAGAAGTTTTGCTTAAGAATATTTCTGTTGGTGAATTCGTTCAAATAGGCAGTTTAAAAAGGTAAATTTTTTATTTTTTTCAGTTACTTTCTTTAAAATAAAGAAAAATAAATAAAAATTACCATAAATTGATAGAAATTGGAAAATGTACTCTAGCCCTATATTGACATAGGTAATACAAAGTTCCTAATTTTTTTTTTACTATTTTTCAGTAATTTTAAAGTTTTATTTGTTTTTTTATGCTCGTATTTTTTAGAGAGTAGAATCTTAGAAGTGAAATTCTAAAAAAGTTTTCTGCTAAAAAATGTTCTAATGAGAAATTTATGGTAATTGTTATTTTGTATAATTCAACCTTCAATTTGATTAGTTTTTTTAATTTATGTGTATAGAAAAACTACCAATTTGAAATAACTGAATATTTTTATAAATTGGAAAATAATATTATTTTAATCTTCGTTCAGAATAGTTTTATCGAAAAAAGTAAAAATTATATCTTTCAAATTAAATTAACCACTAAAGATAAAGATAAAGATCTCCTACTGACCGGCTTTCCAATGTATTTATTTATTATTGAATCTATTACGTTTATTTAACAAGCAATTCTTTGTATACAATTATCTATAAATCCATATATATATATATATAAATAATTTATAAATTATTGAAAAACTTTAAAAAGTATATTTCTGATTGTGTAAAATTTTAAATATGTTGTCTCTTACACTATAAAAAAATATGATAATTTATTAGGAATTTTTTGTTTTGAAACCGTACTGATAGAGACATCTAGTTTTAGCATTACGTTATGAAGGTTTCATAAGGTTATATTCGATCGTACTTCACACTTGTGTGGAATTAACCCGATAAATACTCCACAAATGACTCCGACAATTGTTCCCATAACTATTTCAATGGGTCCTTGCATGGCATGTCTCTGCCAACTACCTACAAATTAAAAGTCGTTTGCATCCAAAAGTAATAAAGTTGAAATATATTACCCTCGGAAAATATAATAGTGAGACACACTCCGAAAGCGGAAATACAAAATATATCGTCGAAACTACAAGCTGCCATCACAAGTGTAATAATCCCTTTCTCTTCTCCTAATCCTTTTTGTTTGTAGTCCAACAGAGATCGTAGAACTACCGCCAAACTATTCGGGCTCAAAATACATCTGTAAATAGGGTTGGGTAAAATTATTTTTAAAAGTATTTCGAACATATATTTCAAATATTATATGATAATAAATAAATAAATAAATTCAAATAAAGTATTCCAAATATTTTTGGAGTAATTTTTCTTATCTATCTATATCTACTACATTTGAATTATGGAAATATCAAGTAGTAACTATATTATTATACACAATTGTAAGGGTTTTAATTATTTTATATACTGAGAGAATAATAGACATTAAAATTTAACGAATATATATTAAAAGTTGTTATAAATATATAATTAAAATAAAAAAATAAAAAGTATTCAAAATATTGTATTATATATATATATAAAAAATATTCAACATTTTTCTGAATATTGTATTCAAGAGTGGCGCTACTATTATTTAGTAGGGGTTATTTGTGATAAATATTAGTTAACTACCCAAATGACATTTTTAAAATACTTAAAAATCATATATATATATCTATTTATATATCGTACATTACAATCATAATATTTTTGAAATAATTTCATGTTCAAATTTTCGTGAGAATGGAAATATTATACCTATTGGCTGATCTACAACAATATCATTTAATCTACATTTTTCAGGTACGGTTTAAAGATAAAAGTATATATGATATTGACGTTCGATGTTAAATTACCTTATTTTCGACCCCAAATTGTATAAATATATCATGTTGCCCTAGTCCATTAAAATCGTTTTAAAAAAATTACTTTTACAAAAATGTTATAACCTTTTAATCAAATAGATAGTAATAAACATGAACGATTCTAAATTATAAACAAAAGGCATATCAAAAATATCAAAAAATCATTTGTTTGAAATAAAATATATGATTCAAACTTTGTATCAAAAAAGCTTTGAATATTTAAAAAAAATTTAGCATTTGCTACAAATTCATCTATTAAAATGATATAAATTATAATTAATATAATTTCAACTACTAATGGGATTTGACCGTTATAAATTATAATAATAAAATATTATCTATATATTATAAACAACAATATTTTCAACCCCAAATCCCACCCCTGGTTATGCCATAAACTATTCAAGTCCGTCTGAATAACGGAAAAACAATGTTAATGTTTAAATTAAAAATGTAAAAATTCATCTCCTGGTAGGCAATCACTAGCTTTATAAGAAAAAAATTATATTTTTAAACTATTATGAACCATGAAAAAGTGAAAAATATCGCAGAGTTTACCCGAGCAAGATTCCCCAGATCCAAGGTAGTCCGATAAGGTAGTGTGCAAGTGTGGCAACAGCAATTGTTTCGGTTATGCACGGCAGTATTGCAAGTTGGAATACGACAAATTTGAGTTTCTTTAACATAGAAGCATCCAGGCTTATACCACATGCCACTAGCAATACGGCCAGGGCTACTTCTCTGTAATCAAGACACGGTTATGAATAAAATGTTTATAATGCCTGGTATACACGATGCGTAGTACTTGTCATTAGTACTTGTCATTAGAACTAATACTTTTCTTTTAAAACAGGTAAAAATAGTACTAAGCATTAGTAAACCAGGAGTGCGATTGAATAGCAACTCGCTCTATTTACTAATAACAAGTAGCTACCCCCTTCTATATAGAGAATATAGAATATTATATTTTCTATATTATATTTTTACTAAATTTTCTCTACCTATATAATAGATTATTATTATCTATATATTTATAAATAATATATATATATATATATATATATTCTCTATATCAGGGATGGACAACTCAAAGTAACTAGAGGGCGAAATTTTTATACTTCAAATGTTTGCGGACCCGATACAAAGTTGTATTTTTTATTATTATATGAAACAAATTAATTAGTTAATTTTATGTCTATGATAAGAACAAATATTTAAGTTTAATATATTATGTTTATTATTGACAAATTCCCAAAGATACAATTTGATAAAAAGGGATGGCAGACCGGATGTGGCCGGCTGGCCGCCAGTTGCCCATCCCTGCTCTATATTATTATAGTATATCTCTTCTTTATTATATTATATAATATTGTATATATTCTATACTCTACCCATGGCTAATCTCATGAAGTGTGACTGCCAGAAGTACTTAGAAGTACATAGTGATAAATACAAAATGATGATAACAAAATATATGTTTTACATAATGTCCTGTGTATAATTCTAATTAATTTATGATTATATAAATAAGTTAAAAATGCAATATTTTTATATTTTATAAGATGTTTGTTTAAAGTTATACGTATATACATGTGAACGCGTACAGTACAGTACGAGTGACACGTACTACACATCGTGTAAATGAAGCATTAGTGCAAGTATAATATCTATATTAAGAAATGGTTAGAATAATTATATAAAGATTAAAATAAATGTGTGTTTTTAAATATACCTGTTGTAGTTGTCACTTTGTTTGATTAACGCGTACGGCAACACTAAATAATAAAACTCATTCTTACGTTTGAAATACGTTTTACAACAGGATTATAATTCTTGTCATTATTATCCTCAAAACATACAACTTTTATACTTATTTCAGGACCTATGTCTTAGCAAATGATCTGGTGTCTCGGACGTCAAAATAATACTTAAGGAACCTTCAGTTATGGTAGGGTTAGCACCTAATTAAAAAATAAGGTCTAAGGAGGAGACTCTCACCATTAGGTCAGGGTATTTTTAACTTAAATACGCCTAAGGTGAATAATGACTGATAGGTATCAAAGTAGATATTAGGAATGAATACACACCCTAAGATTTGTACACTAACAAAAAATAAAATAAAAACCACAGTTAAACTTGTTATAAAATACATGAATAAAATCGTAGCATCAAGTACATTGATATAATACATTGTAATATTATAATATATAATATATATTATAACTCTTTGCTCTAAGAGGTTTCTTGCAATTACCTCTCACGAACTAGACTGGAATTTACAATAAACCGGATTAAATTAAATTATAAAAGCGTAAAATATAACAATTTTGAATTTAGATGGGGCGTGAGTCGTGGGGCCGATTTAAACTGTGTCTGCATATACTAACATACAGTCATACATTCCTATATATATACAGATGTGATATAAATATACACATATTTTTTAACATTTTCGTTTAATACCACACAGGTTTCTGATATCATATCGTTACGTTTCACTTTAAATTACTAATATGATATTATATTTAATGTAATAAAATTCTATCTTAAGTACATTATCGTTTAATATAATATACTATTAAATTCATTTCTACTTTTCTCAAATACAATTTTTTAGGGTAAGTTTTTCGAAATGAAATATTTATAAACTAAAAGTAAAAGTGAGGTGCAATTTCGATCAAAATTCCAATTAATATCAACATATTTATTTAAATGTATTCTTTTTTTTTAAATTAGAAGTTCTGCTTACCTTATCTTTTCTATAAAATTTAAAATTTTGAAATTACAGAATATCAAGTTTTACAATTGTATTATCTAGAGTTTTACACTTCACGTTTATTTATTCAAATATAACATTTAAAAGGAAATATTAAAAAAAAATACTCTAACCTGAGGTTGATGATGTGTGACTGAAATTCGTTGTGATTACTTTGGTAGTAACCGGTATTCCGGAGCGCTACGCCGACTAACAGCATACCCAGTAGAGGTGGTAAGTATAGCATCCCAGCAATTTTGCCAAATACCCATGAGCATGTCAACAACAGCATGACCGATGCTAGCTTTGAGTGTAGTGTCATATTGAAGAACAAGTACATCACAACCCATGTCAGCACCACGCATACAGCCGACGTGATCAGGTCCATTAAGGGATAAAATTTGCATATCCAAATGCTACATCGATTTCTGATTTACATACCATTCGTTAATTAATATCAAATTAAAAATCTTTTATTATTTATTTAATTCTATATAAATTCAAGCTTATGCCCAAGCAGGAACAAGATGGTACAATTTAATAGTAGTAAATATTAATTATAACAAAATTGTTTTATTATATAATACATAAGACGATATTATATCTACAATTAAAAGCTATTTAACATAAGTAACAATTTTGTCGTCACTGGTAAACTTTAACTATGTACTACGAGTATACTACTGTATAATTTACTCGTCAGTAAAAGTACCAGAAATTGCAAAATTATCATCAAAGTGTACAAATTCTTAAAATGATACAGTAATTTCAAGTCTGTTCCATGTGCAAAGCAAACCTTCAACCTCCTAATTTCGTATCTCTGCCGATATTCAGTTTATGCTTAATAAAACTATAAGTTCTGAAGCAATTCACGATGGTTTGTACACTAACATTTTCCCATACTTTGTGTACTATTTCCATAGCAGTGAGTATAGAAATTTTACATGGAACATCATCCATGCAGACCAAAACTTCACGAACAATTTCCTACCGATACATAGTTTTAAAATTTTTTATTGTTTCCTGGTCTAGTGGTTGACGAATTGAAAGCAGTGTTGGGAGGTAAAAATTTAACTTTGATATTTTCAAGATGAGGAATATTATTGTGGGTGGTACAGTTGTCAACGAACATCAAAATTTTACGATTTACTTTTTTATATCTGCATTAATACATAATCACAACTCTGAAAACAATGCACCTGTCATCCCTTTTTATTTGACCGATACATTAGTGAGGGGAAAGCTTTTATATTTCTGAAACTTGGTTTGACAAATTTTCCTATCATTAAAAGCTTACATTTTTGGGATCCATCCATGTTCGTGACCGACATCACTGTTTTTCTTTCTTTACTATTTTTACAACCATGACAGTTTTCGTCCTTAAATGTCAAAGTGCGATCCATTAAACACTTGTAAAAAGTGCGGTCTCATCGACATTAAAAATTCCCCTAGCTTTATAATGAACCAATAAACTGATTAACTCATTTTTTCAGTCTAGTGAAATGCTCGGATCAACACTTGTACTCTCTCCACAGACTTTTTTGAAGGTCATATCATGACGTTTTTAATATTTTTTCAACTATCTCTGAAAATTTGTTATACCTAAGTTGGTAGCAAACAACTTAGCTATCTCTTTTAAAATAGGTCTTGCTATCGGAATATGATTTTGACTGTAGTAAACCAGGCCATAAGACATTCTTCCACATCAGGGTACTCACATTTTCTCTATCTGATCCTCAATGAGTAAGATCTCAATGTAGTAAGATGATTGTTTTGTTTCAATATAGTTGAAAGCATAAAAGATGGGTTAAAAAAACGTAGAGAAACATATTTTGTTTTTCACCAGCTTCAACTGCCAGGATCACTTTTTTTTGTCAGCGATAGACAAATACTTATACTTTAAAAGACCCATATTTAGACTGACTACGTTTTATCCTATTTAACCACTATTTACCTATTGAAGAGGTTAATTTTGGTAAAATTATACGATTAAAGTCTAGATCAGGTAGGTTTGGTGGTAATGAACTACGATAATATTTTTTTATATATTATTTCGTTATTAGTTACAATTATACATAAACTTTATTTAAAATATGCACAATCGCATTAAAACAAATTCAAATTATAGAGGTTCTGGTAAAGGAATTCAAATTGTAAAGTGTCTCCCATCAACAGAATTTTCGAATTATCGATTTCTTCTATTTATAGAGGTTTTCTTAGAGGACCAAGCATTTAGTTAGATTTATGGAGTTTTTCGAATTATCGAGTGTTATGCAAAAAATGGTTACTTGCTTAAAGTGACCAAGCAAAAACATTATTAAATGTGTTATTTGAGTTATATTTTATACAGACATAATGACCAAGTCATATAATGAATATTTTTAGTAGTACTGATCAATATATTTTGTGTCGGGAAGCCGGGAAAGACAGTATGTAGCAGTGGGATAGCGTGTCACTATGTTCACTATGTATACTGTCAAGCGCGCTAACGCTGATGGTGGATATAGATGTAATCCTGCAACCAATTACCGTCAGCCACCCGGTATAAACTTAAATTGAATTTAGTATACAACAATAAAAATATTGCTTGAAATAAAAATGTTAATTAAATGTCTTTAAACTTTCTGTAACACAGTTTATTAGTGACATGGAAATACAATAGACTTAATATATATTAATATAGTTACTGAAATTTTGGACTAAAATATACCTAGAGGATGGCCTTAAAAATATTAATATATTGTGTAAATAAGTATTAAATATAGTAAGATTAAACATATTGGAATTAAGCTTATAATAAAAACATACAGAAATATTTTATTAGCAGTTAAGGACATCAATGGACCTTGAATCCAGGAGGAGGAAGGAGAAGAAATAAATATAGTACTTATAATCATAAACGAAAAATATGAATTATGACGATTGAAATGAAAGGTCTTCAAATCTCATGTTCCGATTTAAAGCCTATTACTCAAATAGTATTTGTGGTACAGAAGGACCAAGAGCACATAGAAAAAAGTATTAGCTATAACGTGTTAGATGCACTGATAGTTAATAAGGGTAAGAAGGTAAATAGAGTCAATATATAAATTAAATTTTTTTCTCGGCTTATTCTCCTTGAAAACGTGCATACTATGTTACTAACATTGAAAAAAATACATCGTTCTAAAAATGTTACATAAAAGTACACATATTTATTTTATATGTGGGTGATTTTAGAAATGAATCTATAATAATTTCTTCTGATTTTTGTTTTAAAACGTACCCAATCGAATACTGTGCAATGGTTTCGTTGCCATTTTCTGGACCGGACATCATATAGTTTTGCGATTGAGAAGTTTCCATATTGTCACACTGCCTCTATTTGAAATACCTAATATTATCTTTACCATGTACCTTTACCATGATAATTTATAACCGTTGAATGCTGCATAATATTATATACGTTTTCATACTACAAATTGTATTGATTATTATAGTAATAGCTAGTAAAATTATTATTACAATACACCATTTTGATTACATTGTATAATTTATTTGTTGTCTAGGATTTTTATTAAATAGTTACAAATATAAATACCCATATTTTTGATAGTAGCATTATTTTCTGGGCTAATTTGTCCGTTTATATATCATTTGTCAGCTTTTTTAAATTATGGTAGATTGAATATTTTATTGTTTTTTAATAAAATAAAATAAATATTCAAGATGACGTTATACCAAATATGACAGGGTATATCTCGGAAAGTATAAGTATTTTTGTAAACAATTTTCAAGAAGTTATTTTTACACTCTATCCTATTATTTTTCATAATTTAAAAATGTTTACCTTGCTTACATGTTTATTAAACTATATCAACTTTTGATTTTATAATAAAAACTACAATTTAAATTATAAATTGTTAAAGAATATAATTTTACGATAATTTTCATATTTTAATTTTTTAAGTTAAATATACATTTTTTAATTAATAGTTTTCAAATTTAAAGCAGTGGAATAGAGAAGTACTGTAATAACAAGAAATAGATGTTCATAATTATGTACATACTACAGTATTTCTTCATTCCACCACATCATAATTTGAAATGCTTATTACTCGGTAAATATATATTTACCGAAAAAAAATTATTCATATATTTATTTATTTTATTATATAGAAATTTAAATATATATATTTTTTTTTAATCAAAACCTGTAAACCTATGTAAAATATATTCTTTTAGAATTTAAAATATAAATCATAGTTTGCATTTAAGAATCGAAAGTGACGAAAGTTGATATAGTTGATAAAGTTGATTAGTGAGGGGACAAATATTTTTTATATTGTGGACAAGGGAAGAATTAAATATAAAATTAAAACTAAAATTTAAACTTTTTAAATTAATATTAAAATTTAAAACTAATTTTAAAATTAAAATTAAAACTTTCACAAAAATTATTTATACTTCCTGAGATACATATCCTGTATGAATGTGTGTGTGTGTATACCTAATAAATAAATGTGTTTACCTATATATATATACATAAATTATAATTAATATAATTTTTACTAATTATCTGTTTATTAAGTAATTTAATTTAATTTAATTTTTAAGTAAAAAGTATTTTAATGTTCTTTAAATATATTTTCAATACCAATGAAGAATCGATTTAGTCACCATTGATAATTTTAATATAATTATCGTCCTATTTCTTTTTTTTTCTTTAATCCCCAAACTATTTGAAGATTTGGTTTCTAAGCAAATTATTTTTACTCTTAACTCTAAGAAAATCAATGAACAACTTGGATATAGAAAATCAAGATCTACAGCTACTAATTTATTAATCATTACGCAATATTTGAATTATACCTTTGAGAATGGCGAGCAAGTTATCTTGACAGATTTTTCTAAGGGTTTTGATACTGTCAGTCATACTATTCTAAAAGTCAAATTAAGATTATTTGGTATTTCTTAGCGTGGATTTCTTATTATTTCTGTAATAGTTCACTAATAGTTAGTGTTGTAAAAAACACTTCTAAAATTGTATTTAAATGGAGATATATTGCCATAAAAAGTATTTAAGACGTAATTAAAAATTCAAAATACTTCTTTAAAAAATTATTTAAGAACAAACACGAATACTTGGTATATATTTAAATACAAAATACTTTTGTACATTTGTACGGATTTAAATTTATTTTTAAAACATTCGTATTATTTAAATTATATTTTTTTACCAACATTTTTCATATATTTACGATACCGTGTTACGCATAGTGTTAGTGAATATAATTTATTATATTTATTATTAAATATTCGTTTATAATATAATATACTTAATAATAAACTTGCCAAACAAACCCGTGTCAATTGAGTGTCGATGTTCCATTGTATTTCCGATGATATTACAATTATTATTTTAAGATATATTTTGTCTTAAATTAAATTTGCCTTTTATTTCCATGAATAAAATATAATTCCGCCGTTGTCCATTTTCCTCTAAAAAATTTATTTATTTACTTTATAAATTATATAATATAATAATTATTTTAATTTATTTAATATTAAAATAAAATAATAGATGATACACTATATTTAGTAGTTTTTAAATCAATATAATATTACAAAAACAAAGTATATCAAAGTGTGAGTTAAAAACAAAATCAAGTAAAATTTGTTTTAATATTATTTTATAAATTTAGTATATTTACTATTTTTTCTTTTCTCCTTTGTATTCCCTCCTAACGACTTGAGATCGGCTACCCTAGTCTTAAATTTTCACTTAACGTTTTCTCCCGTTTCTTTTTCATTTACTCCCACTTTCCTCATATAGCTCGCAATCACATTCCCCACCCATTTTCTGTCTTCCTCACCCCCTTTTCCCATCAACATACATTGCCTTTACTAATTTTATTGCTTCTACCTCTTCCTTTTTTAATACATGACGGAGCTAAGTATCTTAATCTATTCAACCTCATTTCGTTAACTATCGAAGCTACTCCTATTGTACATGTGTTCGCGTTTGTTTTGAAGTTTTGACTTTGCACACCGAATCTCTTCAAAATTTTGAAAATACATACCAAATTAATATTTACAAATAATTTTACTCCTTAAGCAGATGATATATCATTGTCCGTTATAATGTAAGGAGACTTTCATCATCATTGACACAAAATTTTTTTTTTCTAATGTAGGAAGTTCATGATTAGGCTATAATGACTTTAAACATAACTTTTTGGCGAATGGCATTTAAGTCATCTATTTTTTCACAAACTGAATTCCTAGTCTTCTTCAAATTAGGAGAAGAAGTTGTTTAATTGTTGTTGTATTCAGAAATTATTTTCTGAATACTGGTCTTCCCGATTTCACATTCAGCCACTAGTTCTTTCATCAACTGATAATACTTGATGTCCGGATTTGACTTCGGAACTCATTTTCCTTGTAAACGTTAACTACCATGAGTTTTTACCACCTCCAGTCGGCTAAAAAATACAAAAACGAATGCAATAAAATTAATTTAAATATTAATAAATAAGAAATAGGTATTTTTCAATTAACGTAACTAATGTACTACAATGCAAGCATATATGTACTTAACAAAAATATATAAGAAAAGTAAAAAGAAAACCCTAAAATATGCATTTATATACAAAATAAAAATAAAAAATATTGGTGTGGCCCCTCCCCCAGTTTTGTTTCTCAAACATTTCAAATAAATGAAAATAGATTTTGAAAAAAATTTATTTAATATAATGTACAAATATTTAATTATTAATAACTAATAACAATATAAATAATATTTACCCAATAAAAACGTACATATATTTTTTAGCCTTAACAATTATTATAGGATTATACCTACACTATTATAGAAATATAAATCTAAAATTATTATTAGTTCTCATTTGAATTTAAATGACATAACTAACTCTATAATTCAAATTAATGATAATATCTTATAACAAATAATAATGTAAAATGACTGTAGGTAAGTTTTTATTAATAAATTGTATGTTAAGCCATAATACATAGATTTGTATAAAACAAAATTCAATTTACTTTCTAATCTTAAACATATTAAAAGAAAATTACCAGTTGATTAACACAATAGCATATGATGAACATATTACCCATTTACTTGAAAATACCTACTAGAAGTATTGAATCAAATAGTTACTAGTGATAAACTATATAATTTTAAGCAAAAGTTCTACAATCCAAATACTTAACAAACTTTTTTTGACTTACTGTATATAAAAGTAGTATTTTTATGTTTTAAACTTTTCAACCTGAAGACTTAATCTAATCGTACACGATTAGATAACATTTTTCCGATAAAATATTTGGTTAGAAAATTTCCTTAAGAAGTTTATTATTTAATTTTTTGACATTTTATTTATTTTTTATCTTGCTTTCTTTTTTTTTTTTTTTTTAAAAAAACAAAGAAAAACATTGTCTCAAAAATTGTATACAATTGTCAAAATTTAATTAGTTTAATTATTATTCCATTTGTAATAAAGGAGCCACTACTAACTACTGTAACTATGTCAAATGACATACGTAACTTCCAAATTGTCTATTCTATCAATGAGAACACATGTTCTACTGCTTTATTTGAATGAGGCTAATTAAAAAAAATATCAACGTCCATCTATATTATTTTTATATTAAGTTCATTAAGACTTGTTGCTAAAAAAAGCTGATATGTGATAATCAATGATTTTTTTACAATGAAAAGTGACATTTTTGCAATTGACATTTTGTTTTTTAACAATTCTTCAAATATTTTAAATTGTTCGAAAAAATTATTTTTGTTGATACATATTAATATTACAAATTTTATTGATTAAAGTTGTTGCCATTTTTTTACGTAATTCTAAATAATAATATCTGCATATTTATAAGTAATTTGTATAATATCCATGTATATATGAAAATAGATAAGTAATTCTGTCAACTATATCATTTTGAAAAATGTTTTTCTCTAGTAAAAATTGAAATATAGTTATATATATATTACTATATACATATTTATTAATATTTGACCTCCAGAGTCAGTTCTGAACAAAATCTACTGAATTTTATTGTGAAAAATATGGTCAAATATTGGATTCACATCAAAATCAGTTCAAACAAAGTTTACTCTTAGTAATTTCAAATTGAGCTGGTTTTGATACTAAGCATCTCATTTACAATACCGGGCATAAATTTTAATAATATATTCTTATTATTATTTATGTATTTAGTTATAATTTGTATTATTGAGTGGCGTAGTACAAATCTTACCTGATTCTTGGTGGTAATAAACCCATACCGAAAATTGAGTATTTAAAATTATCATTAAATTTATATTTATATATTATATAGGTATATATGAAATGTAAGTTTACTAAAAATAAAATATAATATATTTGTTATTACTTATAAAGTTATCTAAAATGTAAAGGACATTTAAGAGGACCTCGCACACCCCATTTCAAGGGAATCTGTAGATTACTTTGTTTGTTTGGATGGCTCGGAGCCTAATAACTTATTTCAGGCCATATACCTATTATATGTGGATTGATGTGTAGGATTATTGGTTATGACTTTTGGGATTTACTATGAGAAGGTTTTATTATAATTTCCAATCTATGAGTCGGGGCTTGTGTATGGCGATATGTGTTGTTTCTGTTTTGTCTAGGTTTTGGAGGTGTTGGAAGGAAGAAAAATATGTTTTTTAGTAGAGGGATTTGGCTGACTTTAAAATAAATAATTCTTGTAGGGGAGGAAATCTTGATGAATGTCTTAATGTTTGATTGGTTATGTACCAGGTGAAGCCTTATATTGTATGAAGAGTGATATTTTGGATGGCCTCCAGCTTGCACCAATTTGTCTTCGATATTAAGGGCCTTCGTGCTGGGCTGGCGTAAGCTAAGATGGATCTGATGTACATTTGAAATATTCTGAGTTTGATTGTAGTCGATATTGGGCCACGCTTATTCAGGATAAGGTAAAGCATGCCACAGATGTTTGTAGCCTTTTTTACTATTTCCTTGATAAAGGAGAGAGATCAGTCTAGGTGCCTAGGTATTTTGCCAATTTGGACCAGGGAATGTTATGGCTATTTAATGAGAGTTGTTGGAAGTCGGTAGTTTTCTTTCTGTTAAATATTACGGCTAATTTATTATATTATAAATATACTACTAAATATACAACTGTGAAGCTGAGTTGAGCTGGTGTTGTAGGTAGATTTTTGCTCTTTTGATGTTTTTGTCGAAGATGAAGAATATTGTGTAGTCAGCAAAAAGAGCTAGGCTCATTTTTTGTGAGACCAGGATTGGTAAACACTATGTAAAGATGAGAATTTGCTAAGGTTTGTAGTTTTTCGATTTTATTTCGAATGCCATTTGCGTACCAGAACAGTATTTTTAATTGTGTTTGATTAGTCAATCTAGGTGAGAAGAAATATGAAGGAGCTTTAATTGAGATTCAGACGTCTTTAGAGTTTTCAGCTGATGTAAGATATTCTAGAAAGTTTTTGAGTAAATCAAGTACTTGTACTAGACTAAATGATTTTTGGACTGGTGGAGTTAGTGTTGAAGGTTGACCGTTGGTGGTAGAATTTAAAACTGCATTTGCGTAGCTTTTTGTTTGAAGAGAATTTGATTGTTGGGTTTATCTTGTTTTTATTGTATTTATGGTGGATGGGGGCAGTGTTTTTGTTTTTGGTGCTGTAGTTGTTTCGAGAACGTGCTTACTATTAGGGCGCCCTCTGTAGCTGGCTGTGTGATCACCACCGCAGTAATAGCAAGAGGGGGATTGAGTAAGGTCTTTAGTGCATTTTTTGGCTACATTTTGACTGCCTCAATCAACACATCTAAGGGGATGGAAGCATGTACTGGAACCACGGCCAAATCATTGGCATAAGTAGCCTTGGGATGGTCCGGTTTTTATGTATGATTAAACTTTAACTGAAATATGGAACATACTGGATATGTTATAGATTTCAGAGGAACCTTTAAATTTTTTGATGATGGCCATACAGATTAACAAGGGTTTGTCCTTTGTTCCAAATTATCTGATCAGTGTATGTTCGAAGTCACGGTTTTTGAGGTCCAGCTTGACTTCTGCAGTTATGTCTGAGAAATTCCTGAGAGCGACTTTCAAGGTACGTTCCTCAAGGAGGCTAAAGGTATGGAAGGAGATGATGTTCTCATGGAAGAATCTTTGAGATGTTCTAAAGAGGTCGATGGATGTAGCATGGATGGGGACATTGCCATCTTGGCTTTTATGGTGACGGTAGAGGTGGAGGAAGCTTCAAATAGTTTTGACGCTATTTTGCGCCAGCCGACCGAGATCATAATAATTGGAGGGGGAGTTTTCGTTGAGTATTTTAGTGGATCTTGAACTTGGATGTTTGAGGGATTGTTAATAAAGTTAGTTTCTATGTCCATTTCTGTAAATTTGGCGGTAGAAGATATAGAAGTGTTAGAGCTAGTGTTTTCGTCATCTGAACTTTGTAGCGTATACGAATTTTCCGGTTTCTTTCTTTTCCGATGAAGCCTTGGATTTTCCTACAGGGCGTTATTTGCTTCTAGACATAATGTGATGGTTTTTTGAATGAAAAGAAGGTACTGGGTTACCGCAGGGTCGGATTCTAAGAAATTGGTTAGTCTGTGGCATGAAGATGTGGAGAGGGGTTGTGCGGGGTCAGTCTGTATAATCGCGTGCGTCAGCCATGGATGGGTTGCACTACGACCGCATGAGCACAACTTAATTTAGCCAGAGGTCTGCTGTGTAAACTATGTTGGATGTATGACGGTCGCAATCGTTGTCGTCGACTGTTATTTAGTTTCGTCTTGACGGCTTGTTGTCACACGGCACGGGTAAAATTGATTTGGTCGATAAAGTACGGTGTGGACATATTTCCAGATCAGCTGTCAGGATGATGTGTCAGAAGGATAATGGGAATCAGTAGACGCAATATTTTAGATATTTTAAGAAAAATAACTATCAAAAAATATTTTAATATAATTTAAAAGTAATTAAAAAATAGTACTGTGTCAGTACTATTTTTGATTGTGGTGTAATCACGATATTTGTTTAAAAAATAAGTTTACACAAAACAAATAAAATGATTTTAAAGTTATAACACCTATTGTAAAATTTGTATTTGGCTACATTTCAGAAAAAACCTTATTGGAGTTTAAACATTTTTTAAATATTAAGCTCGTTATCAATGGTACAAGCTAATATTCTCCCCTTCCTCTTTTATTATACTGTAACTATTTTTAAACATATTATTTGAAAAAATACGTTGATGAGGTTGTCTCAAAAATGTTGATTTCTATCAATTTTATAATAAGTGTTTTAACTTTAAAATAATTTAAAATGGCAATTAATTTGTGTTTAACGTTTTTACCGTTGAAAATGGTGTTTTTACCGTGTTTTTTATTCAGTAAATAACTTATATTTCCTTTACGTTCTTGGAGCTCTATCTACTGTTTTCTTCGGTGTTTTGCTGTCATGAAATGAAAACGTAGAAAAAAATAATCTTTCGACTATAAAAATATATTAAAATAGTATAATTATATATTATAAGAAAGTAATTTGCGGATATTAGGTATATAGGTATATAATTGATATATGGATAGAATTATTCTGTAATCGGGATTATTGTGAAAAATTAATATATAAATATATATATAAAATAGACAAGGTATGTTTTGTGGAAGTGAAAAGGACAGTAAATATTATGATGTTTTGAATGATTGTCCTATTCGTCTGTATACGAATCTGGTAGAAAGGGACAATAATATTTATTGTGTAGGTCAGATTATAGACACCCTGCTGCGCACACGCGACGCGTCGTGTTATATTACGTATTTTCAAATA
This sequence comes from Pemphigus obesinymphae, assembly GCA_025469235.1. Lineage (NCBI taxonomy): Eukaryota > Metazoa > Arthropoda > Insecta > Hemiptera > Aphididae > Pemphigus > Pemphigus obesinymphae. The sequence goes on from JAIPRL010005684.1 coordinate 25,341, forward strand.
AAAGATGTACAATGTGTATATTTATTTTATATCTTAAGCCTAAATACTATTTTCAATCATTTCATGACTTTAGTATAGTAGAAATAGATAGGAAAATAAGCTTAAGGTGAATATAAATGTACGTACCTTTCGTGGATTGAAGTTCTAGACCTTCTACGTTGAAATAAAAAGAAATTATTGTATAATATATTTAACACGTGAATAGGATAAAATATAAGGGATTAATAGGTTCGATGAATGTAACCACGCTATCGACTGTATTACCTCAATAATATAGAACGATAAAATAGTGGAATAAATGCTTACTTCGTCTATTTCACTACAGAGGATGCTGCAGCGAATTGCCACGGAATGTGTAATTTTCTGATCCACAGTGTTTAAACAGATATTTGGCGAGCGCAATAAAGCTGAAACCATGTAAGAAAGTTTAAATCTGAATCAAAAAAATGCCTTCTGTGAGACAAAAGAAAAGAAAAATGAGTATTAATATTCGTTAATTTGTAAGTTAGATGTAGTGAAAAAAAAAATATTATAAATAAATTAAATGGAAATTTAGAGTATAATACAGATATTTGAATCGATAACAATGCACCAGAAAGGATGAAAGAAAATAGAGCCACCACACGTAATATTTTAATAAAAAAATCAAAATATATACGTGCTATGATATGCTCAAAAAAAAGGTACCTACACGAGTATAAATCCCGGTACTTAGGATAATACGACTCTTTTATACCCACGCTATGACGGCGAGGTGACTCGTCGTCGCAGCGTAGAACAGAGCATACGTAAAATTCTAAGTAACGAAATAAAAACTGTTATGAGAAAAGAGAAAGTGTTGAAAAGTGTTGTTGCGATGTCTTATATAACCTAGATGAGAGCTATCGTCTGTCCCCACCAATTTGTATATGGGAAGGGGATTATCTACTTGTTTTTTAGCAGTTGGTAATTATTGCGTCGTGGTGTGTATAAGACATATAAGAATTGAATATTACTGATTAATATGTGAAACATTAAATTAATGCGTAATATCGTTCGTGTGGCATGTTAAAATCGAATATTGTAGTTATAATATAATCAGCTGAAAACGTCGCGTTACATACGCAGGATTTTTGAATAAAATATGGGTGGTGTATTTGAATTTATGTTGGGTATATTATTTGAATTTGGTGCATTATTGTTCAATTTTATTGTATCTGATTTGTTTATTTCATAAGTACGATAATATTATTATATTACAATTTCCTATGTATTACATTGCAAAACAAATATTAAGTTTCTTTACGCGACAGGTAAGGAATTGTATTATTTTAAAAGACCAATTCTTTATATTGGCAAATTAATTATCAAACCCAATTCAATATAATTGACAAGCCTTATTTTTAAAGGAACAGTTGTGTTCCTCATAGGTAAATTTGTAGGTAGGTACTTGTAAATTCACGACCCCTAACAATACTTCCTGTAATAGGAAGAGGTAATTAAAAATATAGGTATACTTGCATAGTTATTTTAGGAGATTTGGCCAGTATCACCATCCCTTACCGTAACCTTAGCATCCTATTATTTTTGGTTATTACAGTAATTTAATTAGGTACAGTAATGAGTAATTTAAATTTTGAATTACTTTACTTCCCAATACTCTATGCAAACATATGCATATATATATAAATATGTACCTACCTACATATTATTATATATTATATGACACATTATAGTAAACCTATATATATGTAAATAGACTGAATATACAATAGTAGAAGGTACATATCAAAAACCAATTTTTCCCAGTTTTTATTTAGAAATATACCCCAGTACTCGGTTGACACATTTGCAATAATTATATGATTTTGTTGACGCACCGTCGCGGAGCCGTCGATCCAATGTCGAAAGCTGACCGCGCGACACTAGCGGATGTGCACCTCCGTGAGTGAATCTTGTATACCTTTTTGTTTTATGATTTAAATGTATTATCCAGAATACCGTACATATAATTGTATCACATTATTAATTATTAATTAAATCGAACACAATTTGAGATGAATTATTATTGTTTCATATTTTATTGATTAATACAAAAAGGGGGTATGATCATACCTAACACAGAAAATATTATTTAATAATTTAGATGATAGTAAATAACCGATATAATGATACACTCTAATAACACATAATTAGTCTTATCTGGTGGTGACAAGCAGCTGGCGCGTGGATTCCGGCGGCGCTGATAAAACGGCAAACTGTGGATCAGCGTTCCTGGCCGACGGCAACGAAAAACAATAACACCACGATTGCGTAACGACCCGGTGCTATTACGTAATGACCGTGGACCGACGAACGAAAACACGTGGCCACGACTCACGGAAGAGTAATCGCAACTTGCCAAAATGTAAAAAGGAGACGTCAATGGCGCATGTGCAAGCACGGCTCGCAAAACTATACGCGGCCGATATGAATCACACAAATAAACGTGCGATGGGTACACACAAACACACACCCAAGACAAAAACACAAGGCGTTAAACCACTTGTCCAGGCGCATAAAAACTGATGACACGAGAGCAAAAACGTCACGACCGGACTCACGCAAAGGTCCGCGAAGAACTGGTTTACCGGCGGCGTCGTAGCGACGATAAACAAAACCGATAAGGGTAAACGGGAATGGGTCGAACTTCGCGAATGTTCGACGCTGCCATAACGTACACTCACGTCAGTGCCCAAACAGATTTATTGACTTTGTTATATATAAATTATTTTTATTTGTTTTTGTGTATTATTTATACAATATTATTTTAACTTTTAATATTTTTAATCTGTGATAACTTTGGAAAATCTAACCGGACACTAGAAGAAGAATAAGAAGTTTACAGTTTTTAATAATCAACTTAGGTATTTTAATTCAATATCAGCAGTAAGAAGTATAAATTTATAATTTTTGTTACCTGGGATCTGAAATTTATAACTTAATTTTAAACCGCTAAAAACGCAGTTTATATGTAAATCTTCATAAGTATTTGTTATTGTTTTATATTATTCGATACTTATCATTGACATAACCTTATAAGTATTATACTAAATAAAAATATATAATATAAACAAATGTTTACTCAATAAATATAACATACTTAATGTTTTATTGAATTTTTGCTAGGGTTCTCTCGATGCCATAGTATCCAGTTAAAGTTAAGTTAAGATCAGGGCTTGAAATTTGAAAAAAATATTTCTGTTTTGATTTTGATTTTAATTACTGGTATTCTATTTTTTTGGTTTTGATTTTAATTTTGAACACCGTTTATCGTTTTTTTCGGTTTCGGTTTTGATTTTTAACACCGTTATCCATTTTTTCCGGTTTCGGTTTTGATTTTCAATACCTGATGCGTACCTTTCCTCCGCTGAATTGCGAGGATTCAGGCCACGCGAGATTTATTAAAGGAAGATGATATAGAAAGAAGTCGGGAATGAAATGTAAAGAAAACACAATATAATTTAGTAAATAACGGTATTATTTTGAGTACCTATCGAAAATGTACATATATATATATAAAGGACCTTAATATTATTGTTAGTAGACTTAACCTAAAAGGGGTGGTACAATGAAATAACAGGACTTAAAACTAATTTATAAAAAAAAAGACTATGAAATATTACAACTCACGGACGTATCGGGCACATGGAAGACAATAATGGGTCGGTGGACATCGATATTGGACACCAACGAGTGGACCGAACGGCAATGGTATGGCAGTCGGTTGTAGATGTGAACAGCGCCCAGAAAAGTGTGGTACACTTATATACTTCACAAGGGTTCGAAGGTGTCGTCACGGGCGTGTATATTAAATTAGTACGTACCTACGAAGTAGGGTACGCAAATTGTACAATTTCAAGGTGTAGTCGACACGATGATTATATGCAGCCGACGGCTATGAACACTCACTATGCGTCGCACGGGGTTCGTTATTCGACATTTTATGCGTATGGAGGCGCGTGTAAAAATTACGAGACTGTGCTCGTATGCATACATTGAGCAGACTGCTACAGGTACACCGGCGGCGTACAGCGGTTATGAGATAATGATAATAAAATTATCATTATTATTATATCTATCAACATTGACGCAACAATACCCATATTCGTTTTTTTTCGGTTTCGGTTTTGATTTTTAATACCTTTATTAATTTTTTTCGGTTTTGGTTTTGATTTTCAATATCGTTATCCATGTTTTTCGGTTTCAGTTTTAATTTTCAATACCGTTATCCATTGTTTTTGGTTTTGGTTTTGATTTTTAAAACCATTATTCGTTTTCTTCGGTTTTGGTTTTAATTTCGATTTTGTAAAGGTTTTACCCGGTATATGATACCGTTTTCGATACCGGTTTCAAGTCCTGGTTAAGATCATGCGCATTAATTACTATTTACGCATTATAATATTTACTATTTACTAATTACGCATTGGCTTCAGAACCATGAACAACCACCTCTTTCCACATTCCCGATACAACAATCCATCCAAAAGCTTAAGATTTTGAACACGTACTTGTTCTTGCACCGTTAGTGTTATACTTTGATATTTTGTAATAACTCACGCGTTTTTGGATCTCCTTGTTGTAAGAAACAAACTTTCTCAGAGCTACACATACTCTATTGTATTGGTTGAATTCTTCTTCCACTGACTGAAAATCGTAAGCACTTCCTGTTGGATTTCAGGATAAAGCGTCTATGTGTTGCATACGTGTACCTGGGCGATACTTATTCTCGAAATCAAAATCCTGTAATACTTCGAACCACCTGGCAACTTGTGGTTTTATTGACTTATGAAGGTTGAGATATGTCAAAGCTTGGCAATCGGTTTGGACTATAAATTTTATACCCAAGAGATACGGTCTTAGACGGCTCAAGGCCCAGATGATGGCATATAATTCTAACTTACTTAAGTGATATCGCTTTTCAGCTTTGGTAGTGGACTTTCTGACACAATGAATCAGATGTAAGGAGTTAGACGATCCCCCTTGTAGCAGGATACCCGCTAAACCGTAGCTACTGACATCCGTTTGTACTTCCGTTATCTGGGCCATCGGATTGTACATTTGTAAAACTGTTTTCGTGCCTAAGCTAGTTTCTAAGACTTCGAAGGCCGATTCCTGAACTACGGTCCAAATAAACTGGCTGTCCATACGTAATAATCGGTTGAGTAGAGTTGCGATGTTAGCGTACACTTGTATGAACCTCCTAAAAAACCCAGCCAGATCCAAAAATTGACGTACTTCATGAATATTCCGTGCAAGGGCGTAGGTATAAATTTCCTATGGGAGGGGTTCAAAGTAGGAACCATGAGCCCCTAGAAAGAAAAATTTGAAAATAAATTACCCAATATAATATATTATGTACTGTGTAAGTTATTTTAATTATTTAATATAGTAGGTAGATATTCCAAATAAAAAAAAGTTCAAAAATAATTATAATTTATATAAGTAATTTTAATCTTTTTCTTCGTTGTGATAGCCTGTTCACAATTTC
>JAIPRL010005685.1:0-30828 GCA_025469235.1 Pemphigus obesinymphae
TATTAAGAGTTATGTATACTACACCGAAGCTACGCTCAGAATCGTTTTATTGAATGCAATGATTTATCATTGCTTTCAAATGCAATACATCCACCAAGAGTATCCTGCCCAGTAGCGAAGTGCATCCTCCCATACTGACACCTGACGAGCGAAGTGCCTAACCCCCCCTACTGACCGGCTTTTTTAGTTATCTATACTCAATATTTCCAATAATGGACCCTTCAAAGTACTCAGCTCATAAGACAGCTGTCAATCTTTTAAGTGAATCAGTTACATTATATACAGGACAGTACGTCGAATAACTACAAACTATATTTATGCAAAATTTGTATAATATTGTTATTTATTTAAATTATATTTCTCGACAATATATTAAACAGAAAATTATATGTTAGACCGTGTTTCCTTGGTATATACAGTTATACTGACTGACACTACTTGCTAATCTATAAACCTGTTATACCCTTGAATGAATTTTCTGATCCTGATGTTATTCACCATTGAACAATACGGAATATATTATAATTTATATATATTATCATAAATCACAATACAAATATGTTTGCTAGTCGATACATTTTGACATTAATTATATTTTGATATAACAATAACATAAATTATAATAAATAAATGATAATTTATAATAGATACTTGTAATTGGTTATCAAAATACACAGGGTTTAAATTCAAGTTTAAATAACGTAATAAAATTCGTATTTAGTTGTAAACATTTTCATAAATAAATCAAATATATACGCATTTTTATTTACTAAATATTTCATATATAAACATAACATTATATATAGACTAACAATAATTAAAAAATTGTATTGTAATTATATTTATATATTGCAATTATACCACGTAATACCACGTATTACTACGTACTTTACTTTTGTATGAAATTTGTGCACCTGGTATTAAACCGGAATCTTTAGTAGAGACGATTTTCCGACATTTTCGATAATCAAAAGCTAACACTTAACAGCACGTTTCGTTACTAGAAACGCGCAACTATCTTATTACTGTGTGATAAATACGCGCAAGTGCCGACGGATTTTGTATCTAAATTAATATTTGTTCCTGTAGATAATCGGTAGGTACGTACCGACTATTCATCTGGAAACCCAGGTAGAAAAAAAACAGTTTTTTTTATGACTTATTTCAAAAAACCGAATGGAACTCAATTTCAATCTAAAAATTAAATTATAAAATTAAAAACAACTATGTAGCTATATAGTCCTACATAAAAATATTTCAAACTGTTGGTAAATTTATTTCGATGAATTTAGATACTTTTAAATACATTTTGATTACTAAGTAATAAACTAGAATCAACCTTGAACAACTAATCTCACAAATACAAAAAAATAGAAATATGAGATTATATAAACTTTGGAAAAGGCTACACAATATCTAAGGTGAGCGGCATATCAAAAAACTATAAACAATTAAAATGCCTATACAATTTTTATAAGCATTATAAAACTAAAATTCAACTATATATGTTAGTGTTTTCCAACCAGCGTCCAGTGAATTTAAATTGAGGCCGCCGTGAAAATATTTCAAATATAAAGCATTTAAAAAAAAAAAAATGATATTATAAAAGATATAATGTGTGTGTTTAATATAATAAAATATAATATATGTTTGGTTATACTTAGCTGAAGAAAAGCTAGGCTAGAAAAGCAGCCTTGCTGCTCAAGACAATTGACTTACCTTAAATATTTAACAGCATATCTGATTAATCAACCAAGTGTGATAATACTGATAAGACATTGTCTGTATATTCTATCCAAAAGTACCAAAAGCCGTGGTTTGGTATTAAACACCCCCTAGTAAGTAGTAAGTAGTTGATAGTACACATATATTCAGAACCCGTATTAATTTTGTATTTTATATTCCCAAAATATAATTTATTATTTTTGTTAATAGGACACCACGCATGCGATTTTTATGAAACAATGATAAATCTAAAAATCTTATAACTTAAAAATACCCAAGTTAATTTGAAAATAATTGAAAAATAGATCTGTGTCTTCAGTAGCACATTTTATTGCTGTGTAATCACGATATTTGTTAAGCAAACTATTTTATGAAAAAACATTGTTCTCGAGCTGTAGTTGTAATTAAGAAACTAAATTATGATATAATATTGTAGACAAAATTATCTGTGTTCTACCATTGCATTATTTTCGATATCACAAGTATAACAAATATTATTCCGTTTGTAAGAATCTACCACAAAATGGTTTTATAAAATTTATAACTTTTTCAAGATTTGATGTTTTTTTTACAAAAGACCACGGTAGATATCTTTATCTACAACAATGCATCAGAATTTTGTTTTTTAATTACAACTACAGCTCAAAATAAATTTTTCTTGTAAATCTGTTTTTACGATAAATTAACGCATGTGTGACATCATCTTAATATGACTTTATTTATATAATATATCTATACATCTATACATATTAGTTCAGTCATATATCACGTGATCAGAAACACTTACAGATGGGGATTGGTGATGCGCGAACGTGACAAGTTTTACTAAGTAACTAGGTTATTAATGGACGAATTAGAACAAATTAGAAATATAATAAATTATCTCACAAAAATATACCAAAACTCCTACTCGACTTTTTCCAAAAATTTAATAGGAATTAAGTGAATTGATAAAATTCCTCTGCATCTTAAAATGATGTAGGTAGTATATATTCTTTGATTTCTCCCTAAAGTGTGGTGCAATGAACCACTCATACTACGGTTTCTACGGAACTAATCATACGACCGATTAATCATGAAACAAAATGGACTTTCAACTTTTCAAATTATATTTCTTATCTCTTAAAAAATTGATTTGTTTAAATTATTTTGAAATTTCGCTTATAATTTTAAAATAAATTGATATTAAATTGAAAAATTAGTCTCACCATTTTCTTATTTTTTTTAAGACGCGTTATGTATAGGAAATTTAGAGGCGTTTCTGGCATAAATCTTACCATATTGTATCACTCTATTTCTATGGAAATTTATTATTCTTCAATTTAGACTTTTACACTGTTGTCTAAAATTTTCAAAAAATCCTTTAATCATCATTTAATAACACCGAAAAAATTATGATTTAAAATTGCTTCACATCATATTTGTGTGAACTAGAATTTTCTACACCTGTAAACATAAAAACAATCAAAATAATGAAACTTGAATTCTGTGAAGATGATATGAGTGTATGAATTTCAAAATTTCAACCACGAATAGCAAATTTATTCTGAAAAGCATCAATCTAAAGTGTCACATTAGTCCTATTATCTACTTAATTTATATTATATTATTTTATGTTATAATTATCTATATTAATTAATATACAAGATTAGAAAATAATATTAAATATATTTTTTTTTTACAATAAAAGTATGTTTAGTTATAACATAAAATGTTATAACTATATATAATATAACTATATAAAATCAAAGATTTAAGGAGGAATTGCGAGTAGGATACCCTGGTATTTTCATAAAATATCCTATGGTTCTATGGAAAAAAAAAGTTAAGAATCACTATCATATTGTATTATTTCCAGAACTTTAACTATTATAAATATGTGATATACTCAGTATATTTAATACGTTATAATTACAATACAATATTTTAATTAATATGAATATGATGATTGACCCAATCGAAAACTTTAGAAAATTCAGTATAAATCACGTCCACTTGGGAATGAGCATTAAAAGCTTTAAATATGTAGTTACAGAAAGTGATATTGCATGTAGTAGTTGATGTCCTAGGGCGAAAACCATGTTGCCCATCCATTAAAATGGGATTGATAGAAGGATGAATGCAACCTAAGATAAGAAATTCAAATAATTTGGAAACGTGTGACAAGATTAAGATTGAACGTTGGTTTTCCACTATAGATACATCGCCGAATTTAAGGACTAGAGAGATATAACTAAGTTTCCATAAATCAGGAAACAAACCTTCAGATAATGACCGACTAAAAAGAGCCATAGAAGAAAAGCTAGTATGTATCTTAAGTTGTAGAGAAACATGCCAGATAATCTATTAGAATTTATCTAATGGCTTTACAAAATGGACGAACTACGAAAAACATCTTTAACAGAGAAGAAACAGTTGTTAGATAGATCAAAAGGAAAAATATCCAAATTGGTAAGATCGACATCATTATATACTATATTTGAATGAAATATACAGAGTTAAGAGTGGAGAACAAATTAGCAAATTATTGCTCATCCTTGCTATTTACATCATTATATATAAAAGATTAGACCTAACCATCAGATTTTTATTAAAATTTTAGTTATTAAATATCTATTTTTTCACCAGCGTGTTTGCCGTACTTTACCATGAGGCCACAGCATAGATTGATTATATATATATATTTAATCTATAGCTACGAAAAGTACCTAAACGTCTTGAGTGGTGTGGTTTAATTTACAGTATAACAGTATAAATAATAATAACTAGTAATATAGATAGGTATAGGCACTCATAGGTTCTCAAATATTGGAAGTGATGAAATTATATAATGTAGTAACATGGTTTTTTACATTATTTTTAGTATTTTGGTACTAGAGGATGGAGGTGGTGCTGAATTAAAACATGGGAGAACTGAAACACCACCCTAGTTGGGCCTATGTAAGTTAAATTTGAATACAAGATATAATATACAATATATTATAATAATAATAAGGATCCGGAACTTATTGCACTAAAATTGTTGGAAATATGTGCATAAATATTAAATATATAAAACATATATATTGCATATTAAAATATGCAATAAAATTAATTTTTTTAAAAAAGTGAACATTAAGTCAAAAAAAAATTGTATTATATTTTAGAATAAAATAATTCATTTTTCATTGTTTGCAAAAGCAGATATATAATGGCGGATACAGGGGTCCCTGAACCGGAGGGACAATTTTTTAGAAATAATTAACTATTATCATTTATTATACTAAAAAGCAAAAAAAAAAAAGATCACCAATCTAATTTTTATACCTACTATTTTTTTTTTTTTTTTGTAAATGGAGAAACATTGCCCTTATTGCTCCCTGAATCCAGTCTTGTATACGTATAAATAAGTAATTTTTCCTTATTTTAAAATTTGGTAAAAAAAAAAAAAAAAATTTTAAATTGCAAGAATGTTGCAAGACTAATTTAACAAAACCAAGACCAATACGAAGATTGAGTCAACATGACGTGGCCATCGGGTGGAGGTCCACTGATCGTCAGCCGCGGACCGCGTAGTCTTTCATAAAAACCACCAGATCGTAGGAACGTGTCAGTCGCGGTACCCGCGGCACTACCACCGTATGGCTGGAGGGAGCACCGCGGAAGCACCTCCGGGTTTCGGCTCAGATCATCACTGTATATATTTTTCGTTCATTGTTTTTTTTTTTTTTTCTTATTTTATCAATTTTCATTTGCACTAGTAAAAGTGGATCGTAAATAAATGCCCTCGGGCATTTCACGTTTAAACAACGTGTTTTAAATCATTCAGTATACCTAGGTATAGGTATAGGACAAAACGAAAACTACGCTGGTCTTGGTCTTGTTTTTGCTTTACGCATCACTGCCAGAGACATACATATATCATAAATAATACGGTAGATTATTGAAGTTAAAATTATAAAAAAAATATTGGTCGTTTTAATTTATAATTATTTAATTGGAATTGGCAAATGATCGCATTGACGAATGTGCATTGGCTTAACGTCCTACACTCTATATTGTATTCACTACTTTTCTACTTATAAAAATAATTAGTATTCTTCGGACATGTATATAGATTCTAACTAATATTGTATTCTTGAAGTTTTGAAAGTGAATAACTCACAACATATTATACATTCGCACAAAAAAAAAATGGCAACGAAAAGCTATTAAGGGGTTTGTGAACACTATGAAAATGAGTATTGTTAAATGACGAATTATGGTAATATTGCGTTATTTAGGTTCGAGGAAAAATACATCAGGTAAACAAATTAGCCAGGGAACCTAATTGTAACACCGGTTGTGTTTTTATTGTTTTTAATTTTTGTAATTTGCCGATTAAAAACAAAAATACATTTTAAAATTTAAATATGTATACTGTATAGACACATAACTACACAAATGTACCTATATAAGTAAATATGTATATATATATATATATGTATATACATTTTATTTTATTTTTTTAAACACTTGCCCTGGGTCGATGTTTGCCAGTTGTTTTTTTTCGTCGGTAGGAGTCGCGTATAGTAAGTCCTATACATATATATATATATAGTAATAATAATGAAAACGATTTTACTACAGCAGCAGTTCGCGTAGTCTACCGTGTTTCTCCTATATTTCACGGTCCAGATGCTGCGTGCCGGCTAACTTTTCCGTGTCATAATTTCCTCGGCCATTCATACAGCCGTAATTCCGAAACTACTTTTTCCCGTATAATGTCATTATAGTTAACAGGCAAAAAAGTTTTTCTTTATGGGTTATACTTATATATATATATTACCTATATAGACACAATTTATATTTAATTTTTTTTTATTATTCCTCGAGTCCCGTGTTTTCCTTATTACCTCTAAACCATTTATTTCCAAAATATACGCTTTCCTTCACGTATGCCTACATATCTCTAATGAATACATTTTACAAAATGGCGATTCGACGTTAATGATTATACAGGTAGAGCATCATAATATATACTACACATTATATACGATAACAATGCCCTTTAAATAAACTATACATTCAAACGTTACCATATTATGAGCAATATGAACGAGCAATAAATTATCGAGTATTTTACCGAATGATGGTATAAAAAAAAAAAAAAATGTTTTCAATACTTTATACATTATTGGTACGACGTTAGAAAAGTTTACAATATATTTTTATTGAATTTCAAATATTTCTAAAACTATCTACAACTAAACGTTGTTTTATAGAAGGGTGTGTATAATATTTAATATAATGATTTATATATACACATGAATACACATTAACATTGGGGGAGATAAGTGGAGACAATTTTCAAGTATTTCCTAATAAATTAGGGACTGCATTGGCCACTTAATTATTAACACCATTAATATATACCTATTTAATAAAATAGACTCATATTTAATATACATAATATTAGTATAAGAATAATATTTTATTAAAGAAATTGTATATACTACGCATGCTCATATTAATTACTAACCATTTTCAATGAGTATATATATAATATTTTGTAATTTTGATTCCACAAAAATCAAGCAAATTTAATAAAATCCATTAAGTACGTTTTTTTGTAATATAACATTATAACACCCAGTTAACAAAAATACTGTGAACTCATTGATTTAGTAAATTATAAATACTTAATCGAATACAGTATTGTTTTTGTTGATTTTTTTTGAAGATTGAAAATATTAGATTTATTTTCAGTACAGTTCGCATTTTCCGTCTTCGTATATATAATACAAAACGCAAAACGAAAAAATGTAACATTTACATTAATTTACTTTTTTTAGAAATGTATTATAATATGTATTTTAACTATATATATAACATATAATCCCACCATTTTTATTTTTTGTAGATAATGTGAGGTCCATTTCCACGTCCTCCCCCCAAATTTTAATTTCGAAATTCCGTTTGGACTCATCCGTTTTGAGTCTCATTTTCTAGCCTGACCTTTACATTTAGACAAAAATATGTAATCACAAAACTTTTAGACAAATAAACGATAAAAAAATTTTATATGAAACTTTTTGTCGTAAGTATAATATTTATTGATATTTTTAGAAAAAACCAGATTTGGGGGGGAATTAATCCCCCCCACAAATTTATGAAAGGGGCGAGCGGAATTTTTTTTTTTTTATTAGCGTATATCCTTCGATAATTTTGCCGCTCATCACTTAGCCTTTTTAAAAAAAAAATTGTATCCCTCCTACGCTATACCGGGGGCATTAATGCACTCGTATTGTTGTGTATTTTTTGTGGATTGATATATAAAAAATCGTAAAACGGTTTAAAACGTGGTTTGTGTATAAAAATTACATCATTTTAAAGGAAATTTCTTCCTCTACAATTTTTTTACTTAATCGTACGATAAATAGAAAGCGAGATATTTACGAAAAGGTTATTTTTTTTTTGTAAAAAATCGAATTTTTCAAAAAAAGGCCATTTGGCAAGCCCTGTACCGCGGAAATGGTCACTAATACACGAAAAATGAATTTTACCTTTTTTTTAGATAATTATCTCTTCTATTAGTTTTAATTTGAACTTGTTGTCGTACGACCATTAAAAAGCGAGTTATTCACGAAAAGGCTATTTTTGACCTTTGACCTCGAAAAACTCTTTGTTCCGGACCTCGTATCGATGGCGACTTTTTTTTGGTTAATTAGTGCCCCAAGACGAAACTTTTCCTCGAGTTTCAAAACTTTATTATTTTTTGTAATTTCAAATCCCCCATTGACTGGGCTAAACCGAAAATGTTTAAATATAGATTTACTCAATGGTTTAAATGATACTTATTCTGTGTCTCTGTGATAATAAAATACGTACCTACTCGTACATACATAATTATTATTATTATAAATCCACTGTCGAATAACAATTTATAACCGCAAATTAAATGTAGTAAAAAATAAAACAGTCTACAAAATACGTATATTACAAAATATATATTTCATAATTTAGGTAATTCACACACTCGTTCAAAACTTAGGCATATAATTTAACATTATAATTTATAACCCATTAAAATCTTAGGATGTGACAGTGATTTTTAGTGGTGAAAATATATAGGTATACAGTACCTATTCAAGTAAATCTAACGAAACGGTATTAAAAAATTATTTTAAAATTAAATCCATACTCATTTAAAACGTTTCATTTTATTTGCATATATTTTAAGCAGCACACATGCATTATAATACTGAAAAAAAAAAACTGTTTTGAAAGAAAAATGTTTTCTCGAGCTGGTACATAGTTGAAATTAGGAAACCAAATTTTTACACAATATAATAAATATAATTAAAATGTACTTAAATATTTTTTATTGATGGATATTTGCTTTTTTTTAAATTTATTAAAAATTGCCTATACAGAACTCCTTAAAAACCACATATGTAATATTTTGTTTAATGTAATATAAAATGATAACGAATTACACGATACATGTAGGTAAATGATATAAAAAATATGATTAAAAGTTTTTAAATTGTTTAGTTTTGATTTATCTAAAAATGTAGATTAATTTGCCTAAATTGCTCCTTAAAAAGCGAGAGAATAGAATAGGTTATTGGAATATAGATTTTGATATAGTCAATCGGGGGTATTACAGCGAAGTTGACCCACCCCTACATTTTTATTTTTCAAATAAAAATAAAATATTTAAACTTTACACACCTCCACCCACCGCATGAATGCGGATGCTCCCCGTACTACTTCCTCGTGTAGGTTACTGGTCAGAATGTTTATATAAATAATATATATATTTTTGGACGTAAGTATATTATTATTAAGCGACATTATAATTATAATGAAATAAAAATCCATTGTATAATCCAAAATTACAAATGTAATGCAGTTAAAAAAATTATTACATTTTAAAAAATATAACACATAGAATTTATAAAACTATTAAAGTTCACAAAATATAATATTATTCTATTGTTATTATATAAATATTGAATTTAAATCGATTTTATGTATAATTTGTTATGTGGATAACTCCGTGAATATGAATGCACAAACGACTGGTTTCGCGCACGTTTAAGCACAAACGAAGCACAAAAGATTCGTCCAAACTGAATATCAAAATTGAAATTTGGGGAGGGGGCTGTGGAAATGGACCCGGTAATATAATATTACTAAATTTCCCATTAGATATAAATCAAGCACTCTTAAATGAATTTTCAGGTTGGATTTGCTGAAATAGATTTTTACAATAATATCAATATTATTTTGAGTATAAATTTTATTTAAATTATTTTTGAGGTAGATTACAATAACCTCTCAGAATATTTTTTTAAAATACAAAAATATACGTATAAACCCAAGATGAGTATTCGACTCTCACATCAGCCCTTTTTTACGTCCCTGCTTTAATATTTTGGATTTAATTATCTTAAGTTTAATAAAATATTGTTTTTGCTCAAATTGATAAATTCGTATTTTGTTAAATACCTATCAATAAATATTATAGAAAAAAATTATTACAATGAATTAAAGAAAAATAATAATAAAATAAATATAATAATAATATAATAATAAATAATGTTCATTGAATTTCATATTTCCGTAATAAACTGTACTAAATTTGAACTGTATAGACCTATAATATATAAACTGAACAGAGAGTCATAATAAATTATGACATTTCTAATCATAGTTAATAAAACTATTAATAATTCGTCGTGTTTGATAAATATTATATTTATAAGGAACTCATACAAAGTTCCAGCGGAAAACTCAGATCGAAATTCATAGAATGGGGAGTTCTGTTAATTATTATTTATTTTATAGTGCACACGTCAAAAGTTTCAAGCGAATTTACGTGTTGTTTATGATAACATATTATTATTAATTTGTCCTGTGCACCTTTCCGATAAACAATTAAAGTGATAACATTATCGTTTGGCGAAACCGTACATGGTATATCTTCATAATTTCTCATGGACTTATTTTTAAAAACGTATCAGTAGGCGACATATATAAAATTGAGTTGTATTTCATGTTCACCTGATGGAAGTATTCATCACATAATGTAATGTATTTATTTTCATTAGCTTTAGGAAAGACAGATTTATTACGGAATTACGAGATAAAAAATAAAAAAGTATACATACATACTATATATATATTTATTTTATATAAAGTAAGAGCTTGTGTTTATGAGTTTGGAGGTTTTAAGTTATGGGAGTCGATTTCTGTGCAAAGCCCCGATGCGTATTTGACATTAAGAAATGGACCTTCCAACAACAAATAGCCCGTCATTGTTTTAAACGTTCCAAATTCCGCTTTTTCATCGTTCTAGATGAAAAGGACCTACTCTTTCATTAACGACGTGCTAGGGCTTAAAAGGCAAATTTTTCAACACACAATACAAACCATCAACGGAAAACGAAACGAACGGAGCGTGAAAAAGAATAACTGCAATGGCTTTTGGCTTATAATACATATATTTGGTCAAATACTAGGTCAAATTCTGAATGACTCACGAATTTCATAATAAATAGTATATAACACATCCTAGACAATGTCTATCGTATTAAATATTTATATATTATAATCTATCAAATTATTTTTGTCCGCAAATCTATCATGTACTATAATTTTACTTATTTAATAACTAATAATATTGTGTGAACATTTCGTAAAATTGTTTTGAATGACAAAAAATATGATAGTATTCAGACTGAGTTCATATATTTTCAGTATTATCTATGAGCAAGGTATTAAAGAAAACAACATACATCCAGATGTTTTGATATTTTGATATTTTTACCACAATTTGAAAACAAATAAATAAAATTATTGCTTTTTAATGATATTTTCCTACATTTTATACCAAACAGTCCTTACAACTCTTATATAATGAAATTAAATATATTATAAATTATTATTGTATTGAATTTATCCAATATAAAATTATTACTATACCTTATTTTTAACTACTAAATTAATACTAGTTACTACTAGTTATAACTACTAAATTAAAAGAATGGATAACTATAGGATTAATTAAGTCAATAAAAAACAGAGGAAAATTATTTTCTAAAATTAAAAAAGTCCATTTGATACCAAACTGCTATGTTATTATACAAAATACAGAAATATACTGAATTCCTTAGTAAAAAGTGCGAATAATTTATATCTTATTAATAAAATCCATGGTGTTAAAAATGATGTGGAAGAAACTTGGAATTTAATCTATGAAGCTTCAGGTAAAATTAAACAAAAATATAATCACATTACTGAATTGTATGATAATGCAGGTAATAATATAGTAAATAATGATGAAATTTCAAAAGAATTCAATACATTTTTTGTTGAGGTTGGAATTAACATAGAAAAAGTATCAATGAAAATATCTTTGAGAAATTAGACTGGAAATTAATAAATAATCGTTGACATATTAATGATTCTATTTTTCTTAAGCCTATAATAGAATTTGAAATACAGAAACATTTACTAAAAATTAAACCTTTGACGTCATATGTTGTTAATGGCTTAACCAATGAATTATTGAAAAATACGTATTTAACTATCTCTTATCCCCTTTCAATAATATTTAATAACTCAATCTCGTCCTGAAAATATCCGAACCCTTTTAAAAATTGTGTAACACCTATTTATAAATCTGGTGATAGTCGTATTTGTTCTAACTATAGGCCGATCGCACTCTCTCTTACTATATCTACCATTTTTGAGAAATTTAAGTCTCGTATAATAGAATTTTTATTAAATAATAAATTATTTTCATATGACCTATATGGATTTATTCTTAGTAAATCTACCATAGATGCTCATTTTATTGCAAATAAGTATATTTTTTATTTATTTTATTTAAATTAGAAGATACTGGAATTAGAGGATTAGAGAATTAGAGAATTAGAGAATTTTAAACAGAATGCAAGTAGTCAAAATAAATAATGAACTTAGTAATACGGCAGTTTTCATGCACTCTGTACCACAAAAAACAACATTGGAGCCTTTGTTATTTATAATTTATATTAATGGTTTGTTAAATTTAAATATAAAAAGAAAAATAATTTGTTATGTAGATGACACTTTAGTTTTATTAAACGAAAACGCCTTTGAATTACTATTCAATTTAGCTAATAATTCTGTGAAATTAATAAAATCATGGTTCGATAACAATTATATGGCATTAAATTTAATCAAATTAACTTCAACTTTTTAAAATTTAACATTTATAACAATAGTAATAATAATATTAAGAATTTCAACATATCTATACATGATAATACATGTAAAAAAATAGATGCCTATAATTGTGCAGAGATAAAAAAAAACTATCGCAAATAAAGTATTTACAACTAATTTATGATAATAAATTTAATGTTGAACATAAAAATACATAATAGTAAGGAAATGTTTTGGTATATTTAAAATACTTAGACAATTTTTAGATATAAAACTATTAAGGTCTATATATTGCTCATTGGTAAACTCTATTATCTCATATAATATTAGCATTTGTGGTGGAACTCTTAAAACTTATATTTCGTTATTATACGTCACTATTAGCTCTTTAATCAAATATATACTAAAAAATCCATTTCTCACTACAACTGTCGAAAATTATAAATTGTTAAATGTAAATAATCTATCAATACTACATAGAAATCATTTACTTCTATTATTATATAAACATAAACATTTTACAAATAAACTTAATTATAATTTTAATACTAGATATAAGGGGAAAATACTATATAAACCCCCGTAAATGAAATAAGTTATTTGGATTAATGTCACCTTTTAACATAGGAATAAATCTATCAAGAGAAAAAAATATTGATCTTGACTCTTTACCTTCTGTTAATAATTTTAAATTGTACAATTGTACAAATTTAATTAATATCTTTCTATAATGTTTAATTAATACATATTTTTTATGTGTAATTGTATTTAATTATAGAATTAATTTTGCATTTTATTATTACAATTTTACTAATATATAATAATAATGTAATATATTAAGACTCACCCAATCTAAAACAAGTTTTCTTAGAGGTTGGGTCAGAGGGCATACCTATTTGTAATTATTATTAAGCATGTTATTTAAAATTTCTGAAATAAAGATCATATTATTATTTTAACATTTAAACTTGGTATTTTATTTTTCCTTTTAGTAGAAGAAGGTGATACAAATTAATAATATTATTTGTTGTACCAATACAACTAACCCTTATTAATGAATTAAATTCCTAGAAAACTAAACAATTATTCATTTTTAAATCAAATGGTCAAAAATTATTATAATTACCATACAATTAAAACAAATCTCAATATTATGTTTTATTATTCATGCATAACATCGAATATGAATGTGTATCCAGAGTTGTTATATTATTAAAACATCTATTTGTTACACATATAAAACATCGGAAAAAACATATTGATTTTTTTTAAGGCCTCTGTTAACAAATATCAATAAAAAACCTTGATTTAAAATTGACTAAAAATGTTTTAAATGTAAAATATCTATAGTTTAAAAAACACTCAAAGCTAATGTAAATTAAATATTAAATAGATCATTTGTTTTTATGTTATTTCTGGAGTGAAAATTCAAAAATGCCATTATTATTTAGAATTTATAATTACATTTTTATTTTGGACATTTTGTGACAAAACTTATTTTATATATACAGAGGTATAAATTATAATAACTATACATTATGTTCTGCTATAATCTATTATATAATATGCGAACTCCGAAAAGACGGTTTTTCGGGGAAGAGTAAACTTTACACTTTTTATTTAATTCCGCTGACCGTTTTCCGTACCGGCGGTCACGCGGGTATTTTGTTTTGCGATTTTATCGCTGTCGTGCTTTGGATTGACGATTTTTCTTTATTTCGTTCGTCCGTAATTCGACTTTTTCGAAGACGTGAAGTTTAAGTCAACACCATATAAGCTTTGTTTTCACCCTATAGATCGCATGGAAGAAAACCGTTCCACCGCCCGTTTCTTATCGCTTCAACATTTTTTGCGCCAAAATACGGTATCGTCCGTTATCTAAATCGAAAAATTTTGACCATCTTATCATTTCTATTAAAAAGCTTAGTGGAATAGGACATCGATTGTTAAACCAACTTTCGATACGGTCCTCCGGTTCGAATTCCACTGTTCTATACTGATTTTTTTGCGATTTTTTTCTTCATCTCGGCGTCCACGGAGATAACGAATGTTCAATATGTATCCGTTGCATGTGATATGTGAACAAAATCTTAATAAATTTTCTTATCGTCGCAACTTTTATTATTAAGAATTTATCATTATATTTATTATATTTTTTTCAAAATATTATTATTAATATTATTATATTATATCCGACCAACTGATGAGGTATAATAGTACCATCCCCATATTTTTTTATATTGAATTTTAAATCGTTGGAATTTTATCCGACCGAGATGTTCGTTCCAAATCTGTGTATAGATATTTATACTACCTACATGTTTTTATATATCATAGTAATAAATTTCAAATCCTCGAACATTTGTAGTATTTTTCAAAATATTAGTTATATTTATAATAATACATTGGAGGTGAACTTTTATTGGAGGGTTTTTAAACATTTCCACATATATAAAAACTCAAGAATGATAGTCGATAAGTCTGATCAAATTCACATATGTAGTTAGATATCTACTGTATTATATTATTGTGGTATTATTCTAAATTTTTATTAAATATAATTTATGTACGTTGTTTGAAAACAATACCCCGTTAATATACCCCGTTACACTCGAGTGAAGCAAGGTTCGAGTTCTTATAAAAATCTGAGAATAGTAAATTCGATAAATTTTTGAATTACCTATCTAATTTTTCAACCTACAATAGAAACAATCTATGGGTGAAAGATTATCTTCTAGAAAGTCAAATTCCGCCGTTGGAAAAATATTTTGAAAATAAATTAGTTATCATTATTAATTCTCAAAAAAAAATCGGACACCGACTATACTGGATCACAATAAAATGCATAATATGAAGTATATGAATTACAATAAAAAGGAATTACAATTATGTTGCGTTTCACTTAAAAAAGTGACACTTACAAAGTGTTACACACAAATGGTGTTACAAATTCAGGGTATTGCATTTAGAAGATTTTGAACTAACAAGTATTCTCACTTTAAAGATGTTGCACCTTACAGGTGTTGCACTCAAGCTATTATATTATAATAACTAACTCCATAGTAAGTTATTAATATTAAGATATATCATCCATTATTATGGATAACTATGGATCATAATTATTTACGAATTTAGATAATTGTGAAATAATCACCGAAGTATATTTTATATTTATATTATACTATAAACTATAAATAAAATATAAGATATCTACAAACTATTTTAAAAAATTTCAAAAATTGCAAAACGTTGATTATAAGATTATGATATAATTATACTTTATCACAAAATAATATTATTATACAACAAAACGTTTGAAATATTTATCTTATATATTGTTAATAATAGTGTATAAAATGTTATACTATACTTATAATTATAATTTAGAGTATAAATGCGATTAGAAAAGCGATATTTTTTTCTTCATAAATTGTAGTAATAAGTAATAACCAAAATCAAAGAATAAAAACATAAACAATACCTTCATACTAAAACAATAAATAAAAACAAAACAATAAAACCTAAATTATATTTAAATATATAATTATATACAGTGATACAGAAATTGAGTTTCTAACAAAAAGCATCCATTTATACCTTTATTAAAAATTTTCATTTAAAAATATATACATATTTTTAAAAATCATTTAAAATATATAAACATAAAAATATTGATATATTCAATTATTAAAACAAAAATAATTTAAAACATGTAAAAACATTTTTAAATTTTCAACCCTAGATGTATCTGAAAGTTGTATTAAGCAAAAAGTCAATGAATAAAAATAATATTTTAGTAAAGTGCTCTGACCTCTGGTATTATTGAAGATAACTTTAAAAAAAATAGGTAAAAGACATTTTAGTGATCTAAAAATATATAGGTGTAGTAGTTGTATTATAGACT
This sequence comes from Pemphigus obesinymphae, assembly GCA_025469235.1. Classification (NCBI taxonomy): domain Eukaryota; kingdom Metazoa; phylum Arthropoda; class Insecta; order Hemiptera; family Aphididae; genus Pemphigus; species Pemphigus obesinymphae. The sequence continues at coordinate 16,808 of JAIPRL010005685.1, forward strand.
TTTTATCTCACTTTTTCAGCAGAAGGCCCTGAGCTATTGTAAAAAAAAAAACCCATTTGAACAATCGGTCAAACATGGACAAATCAAAAGGACTAGGGTTGTATGAGGTAAACATCAATCAAACGGTTGTTTTTTCATCCTGGCATCGGTTCAGATATCGGTCGAAAAACATTAGGGTAAGCCGCTCCCTCGATCGTTAAAGGGTGAACAACGTAATCCAAATTTAATAGGCACTAGATGACGAATGACTTACAAATAAGTTCACTAATGGTGTTGTAGGTCATATTATTTTGGATATTTGGTTCACTTGATATTTTTGCATTCTTTATATTTCGATATCGAAAAGAACCATAATAGGTACCAGCAAAAACTAATCTTTAATTACGTTTTACTTTCAAAAAGTACTTAAATGGTAAGTCAATAGTTCTATTTTAAATGATATTTCAAATTGAATTTTGAATCATCTAATGATAAAATATTTGAAATAGTATTTGATAAATATGGATATTTATACAAACAATAGTTTATAATAGTTGATATATTTCAATTATACCTACATTACTAGAGGATATAATATTTTTGTATAACAAAACATTTTCGTATTCTATGTAGTATAATAATACGATATGTTTAATGATTATTTTATATAGTATTTTATAAACACATTATGACTCAAAGAGAAAAAATAATATTTAGAATAAAAATAACATAGCAAATTTAGAAAATATTCAATATTATATACTTATCTACATTTATATGTATGACATATTTTTATTTTATATGTGTATATATGTGGAGAAATTGATGAGTTTAAGGTAAAAGTAGGAGTGTATCAGGGTTCGTCTTTGTGTCCTATATTTTCTCTGGTAATGGGTGAAATCACAAAGGATAGATAGGGTGAGGTACCATGGTGCATGCTATTTGCAGATGATATAGCACTTATAGGAGATAGTCCTGAGGAAGTGAATGGTAAAATTAAAGAGTGGAGGGAAGTTCTTAAAAACAAAGGACTATGGTGTAAAACAGAATATATAGAGTAGTATTATGGTAAAAGGGAACACAGAGAGAATAGGAAAAGACTAGAAATAAAATCAAGAGGGGATGTAGTGAGATAGGTTGAGAGGTTCGAGTATAGATCTGTTGTACAGAAAGATGGGGGTTTCGATGAAGATATGAAACACAGGATAAATTGTGGATGGATGAAATGGAGAAAAACATCAGGTGTTGTGTGATAAATGAATCCCTATTAGAATAAAAGGAAATTTCGAAAGGCAGTGGTGAGACTTGTAATAATGTATGGAACAGAATAGAATATTAATTGGGTTAATTAATATTATAAATTGGGTAGTAGATAGAAAGATAAAACAGAGAATGAGTGTAGCAGAGATGTGAATGGTAAGGTCGATGAATGAAGTAAATAAGAAGGATAAAATAAGGAATGAGTATATAAAAGGTAATATAGGAAATTAGGAAAAGCTGCGATAGTTGACAAATGACGGATTTTTTTTTTTTTTGCTTATTTTCGAAGTTTAGTTCGAGTTCGAATTCGATATTAAACTAAAAATTCTGTTCGAATACCTAAATTTTGAGTTCGATAGACCTCTCTTTTTTACATTCTGTGTATAATATATAATGTAATGCCCCGTCTTTTTGTAACATTTTACAATACTATAATTATAATTATATTGATCTGTGAAATAATGCCTGTTTTGGTATTGTATAGTGGCGTATGTTTTAACTTTGAAATTTATATTTATTTATTTACTACCAACCAACATTATAAGAATGTTATACTCATTAGTATACTGTAGTCTATCAGTACGATAAACTACAATAAATTTATTGCCTACAATAAGTAATAGAACGATACGATTATTTTATTTTTTGAAAAACTATGGTTAGACCATCTGAATTTGATTCACAAAATTAATCAATAGTGCTATAAACCCATAGGCCACAGCCAAGAACATTAATGTTATCACACGAAAAATAGATAATGTTATTATTTTTTTATTTATCAATATTCGTATAGAATTTTTATATTATACGAGTATAATACTTATTTTATATGAATAAAATGACATTAACATATAACACTATTACATACTTGTCGTAATAATTTTCTAATCTAATATTTTAATATCAGATGGTTACCTACATTATATGTAAGTAAATTTTCTGTAATTTGATTTCTAGTGAAAATAACGTGAACAACTATAAATTCGTTATTAAACTTTTAAATATTAAAATCTATAAAAATCACTATAGTATGCTTTTTTGAGTAACTCGTATATTCTATATAGTATACATAAATGTAGGCGTATTTTTGTTTATAGAAATTTAAATTATATCTTATACGTCGTAAGACTTTTATGGAACTGTTAACAATTAAGTAAGTTTAATAGTCCATTAAAACATTTTAGCAGACATACAAATAATCCTTTTATTATATTCATTTGAACTAGAGCAAAAGTTAATGGAATTATTCAATTTTCTTTTGTTTTATTTCTATAGTCCATAAAACAACACGAATTGATTGTATTCTCTTGAAAATATATCCACTCCCAAGTCACCAACTACATTATTAATTATTGTTTATTGAAATATTTATGTCTATTACTCGTTTTCTACGGTCGGCAAATAATTTAAAAACATCTTGAAAATGAGAAAACGCAAAATGTCAAACGGTCGGAGAGAAGTGAGTCTGGCGATAAATATAGTCATTTTCCAGTAGTGGCAACGTTTTACAGCGAAATACCATTAAATGGTATCTAAACACAAGATCATTTTACTGCATGTCCCATCGACTATTATCTCCATATATATATATATATATATATTTTTATTACAAAACGAAAATCCAAATCTGATGTAGTTATTTCACTAGAATTAATATATAATTGATCATGACTTGCATGACAAATGTGAATGTCTAATGTTTTATATAAAAATAAAACAATTATTTCATCGTATTATATTATAATATATAGTTTCTAGAATAATTTCATAACAAGGGATTTCATTACGTTCCGTAATTTAATTTTCAGGGTATGTCGTGGTAAAAAAAAAAAAAAAACATAAATATACTGTAGAATTTGTTGACTGAGAGGTCATGCTAAAAAGAGTCGTATTACATTATTAGCACTTCACTGTTCCTCGCGGGGTAGAAAATTAATGATAGCTTCCTTTTAGGAGTAATATACAAGATAAGCCATTTGACGTGATGTCACTTTGCAATGATGATCCAAGAGATCTTGAAAAATAAAAACACAGAAAAAAGTTTTTATATATGTACCTATATATCGTGCACAATAAAGACGAATACATTTTCATTGCGCCTTATATCTGTGTGCACATATATATATATATATATGAGTGTTTTTGTGTTTGGGTGTGTTTTTATGAAAACCAATTTGCTAAAAACCCTTGATTTGTCACGTTTTTAATGGAATAAAAATCCCAAGGTCCGGGAAATATACGCAGACAACCAGATGGTATCTGTGGAACGTAAGACAGTTTTAACTAATGGAACGAGGCAGACAAAACCCAAAGGAAATGGGGTTAATTCAATCGGGTATAATGCTATCTATATATGTATGTTAGTGTGTGACGTACAAAATTTCAATTTCGACAGAATAGAAAAAAATTTATTTGAACTATATATATATATATATATATATGTATATTTTTTTTTTTTTTATGTTTTATTAATTAGAATGTATGACATTTATATTTCAATCAATGGCTACCAATGAAGACGTTATTAAATTGAAAAATACTCATGAAGTTGAAGAAAAGTCTGAAAATATTACTTAATTATACACTATGTAGGTACCCTATATAAAAATCATCTACACATCTCAAAAAATTAAAAATCTAAATGTTCACAATATAATCAAATATGTAATGCCTAATATAATTAATAAAGTTCAATATGATTTAGGGATAAATTCAATCCGCAAAATAAAAACATTTTCAACAAATCTGTTTTGAAATTTTCGAATAATTATCATCAATTATTGAAACATTGTTTCTTCGCACTTAGGATTTTCCCTGAAACATTATTAATTTATATTCCAAAAATGTATACCGTAAAGAGAATATAATGATTTTGAATATTTTATGTTTATACATATTTTTTTAGGAGTAGGACAGACTGCTTAAAAAATAAACGCATAACGAAAGAAGTCAAAAATATTCATAGCATATGAGTCATATGACCGAATAATTATTAGGTACATTTAAACGAGGTTTGAATTGTTTGTCATTATTATTTCTTTTGTAAAACATATTTATGTGGTTTGTGGTATCAAAAATTGTTTTTAATGTATAGATAAAATTCAAAATGAATACAAAAAATACAGAGAAAAATACACTTTTTGCAATAATTTAATAAGTTTTACAAATTCCTTAGTTAATTTTATTTTTAAATATAGCGCTCAAATGCAACAATTACCGAGTACAACTCCTTCTGTGTGATACCTTGTAATTAATTTTATTATTTGTTTGAGTACAATAGCTCATTAGTTGAATTACTTTTAAGTGCAATCTGAATACCTTGGTTTTTGATTTTGTCGGAATCTGTAATTGTTGGTGATCGAAGATTCTGGGAAATAATATTGTAAATTAATAATTTTAAAAATATTACACGTACGGCGGAAACAAGCGTTTGCTTTCTAGAAGACAGTTGTATACTCCTATAATGTTTCTGATGATTAGATTGACAATATAAGTAATCCAAAAATTAATTGAACTTACCTTCAGATTTTTATAATAACTCGCTTCAATGTAACGGGTTTCAAAAAAATTCACTAAAAATTAAAAAAAATATATTACGAAAATCTAACGAATTAAAATATATTAATAATTAAATATAATATGTGCATAAAATATAAATTAATAATAAAATATTGTAGGTAAAATATAGTACATAACTTCATATATGAAGTCACTCGGAGATTTCGAGTTCTATATAACTATTGTCGCTTGGTCGATATGTTCGAAAGTCCAATTAAGCATCGTTACACTCATTACAACTATGATGAAACTTTTCTCAAGTATATATATATATATATATATAAATTTAATTAAAATTGTGAAAAATATAACGGAATTCCAACGATTTGAAATAATTACATGAGGTATAAAACTATAGTGTAGGATATCTACCTACCTACTCTGAATCAGTTGGTCAGACTTAAATAATTAAATACAGACTCAATATAGGGTATTATACTATAATACCCAATTTAATTACATATCAATATTAAAAATTTATTAAATAAGAGTCAGGTACTTGGTAAAATACGTAATTGGTATATAACGAAAAAAAATTATAATTAAAAACATTTTAATGATATAAAAATTGTGTTGCGACCTTGTCTCATACCGTACATATCAGATCAAAAAAAAAAGTCGCAAAAAACGGATCAGTGGAGTAGGATTTGAACTGGTGTGCCAGTATCGAAAGTTTGTTTAATCTATCATTCTTGTATATGACGCACGACTCCATTAACCACTATTAGCTACCAAATCGAGATGATATAGTGGTCTTTCTTGTATTAATTAAACAATTCAAGGAACGGACAACAGATAATATACACGTATTTGGAATGAACGTCTCAAAATTTTACCCGAAAACTATATACAAATTTAGTACAATTATAAGTTTAAAAATACTTATAATATACGTGCACTATTTTATGCACTAAAAAAATATCAAAATTGGAAATACTTATTTATAAGATTGTAACGTACAACTTGTAAGAAAAAATGAAAATTTTTTAATTAAAAATGCTTTAAATACCTACTAATTTATTAATATAAGCTATTATAAATCATAGGTCTAGAATCAAAACTTGTTTTTCTTATTTTATATAATATTTTTACAAATACATTTGTCATACACTTGTTTTGTATACACCCTAGTCTAAAATTGTTAGCCGTCCAATAATATTCTGATTGTTCTAAGTCATTTTACCCTAATGTATATAAATCAAAAATATATATATTTTTCAATAATATGTAAAATTTAATTAATTTTTGTTAAAAATTTAAAACAATTTTAACAAAGGTGAAGATCGTCGAAATCGTAATGATTGTAATACACTAGATGGATATCAATATCAGTACGCTGGAGACATAGAATTCCGATTTTCGCTTGACTGTTTGTGATTATTCTACCTGTTGATCAACACAAATCCTGATTGTCAAATAATGGACAGCAATTATGTATAATAATTAAATGTAAATTATAAATTGGATAGGCAAATGTTTTGAATTTTGTTTTGATAATCATTAAAACCTGATAAAATAGTAAACATTATATGTATAGGTACTTGTATAATTTTATTGTATTATTATTTCTTATCATATATTATTATCATAAAGCCAAAATGTTTATCTACAATCATAGTAAATACAAATATATCGAACGTTAATGTGAATCCAGTATAATATAAAATTCATTTTTCGACTACTTAATCATCTTGATATAAAATTTGTTTATCAACAAATGTCGATCAAGTCACTAGATAATATCACGTATTAATCGTAAATTACGTAGGTATAAAACTATAATTGAGTACGATCGATCAACTGCACTTAGTGGTAGTAAATATATACGACTGCCGACTAAAGTGCTATACGCCTATACATTTCGTATGAACAAGAAAAACTGATAAATAATAATAATATAGATAAGATAAGATAGGTCTATCTCTTATACAATAAGGTATATTATATATGAAAAAAAAAATCCAACAATATTGTAATAATGCACTCATGTCACGTATTGACGTAGGTATGTTATGTGTTAAGAATGCCGCGGACCCCCGACATGAGTATCACCGACCCCCAGGTGGCCGCGGACCACAGGTTAAGAACCGCTGATCTAGTGTATAATATTGGATTAATAAATAAATTTAAAATAAAAAAAAAAAATACACCATGAAATAGATGTAGATATAAGTTCTACATCTATAACCTAAATGTTTATTTTTTATCTCATAACTTAAAATTCGTTTTTTTTTTTAGTTATAACGATATTTATCCATTTATTAGACAAACATAAAACTTCCTATTGAATTAAAATAAAAGTTTATCTGAGGCCATGAAAATAATTACATTTTAGATTATGAGCAAATTTTTCGACAATTTTGGCTATTTATAACAATTTAATGCCATAAAATGTTTAATGTTAAGGTTAATTAATCCCTCAAAAATATATATAAGGTTAGACGTATTTTTTCTAACTATATTCAAAAACTCTCGAAAACTGTTTGTCACGATTATTTTTTATAGCCAATTTATTTTATCGATGTAAGCTATAAATTATAATATTATATTTATATTTTAGCTGATTATTACTAAAAACTTGAGTTTATGCCAAATATATGTATAATAATATAATACCTACGAAATATCAAAATGTTAACACTTTTAAAACAGGCGCTGCTGATTTTTAAGTTTATCTGGTTTTTCTAGGTTTTATGATTGAATTCAATACAGGGTCAATTATCGTACGTTACTCTATTTCTATTATTTATGGTTTATTTATATATAACCATATACTGAATTTCTAAATAAATAATATTAAATGTATAATTGACTGTAGGCATTATATACAATTGGTATACACGTATTATGTAAATATTTTGCACAGAGTTTCATTCAAAATTTACTACATAAATACCTACATAAATTTTACTACATCCACTAGGAATATCCTATGCAACAAGAAAAGTGCTTTCACCACATATTAAAATGTATTAATAAATGGTGTAATCGTTGGAGGTGTATTGTCAATGTTGTCTTCTTGAGATTATGTTTAACAGCAATCATTATTTAATCATATCACTAAAAACATATAATTTACTATCGTCTACCTATAATGTTTATTGACATTGTTCCCGTACTGATGGCACTAAAATCCAATTTATTTATTTTTAATCCTTGATCTCGTAAAACGTGTGATGTCACACAGGAGTGCAGATGAAATTAACGTGTTATATATAGAATATTTTTTTATAGCTGGGCACAATATTATAGTCTAATAATATCACACCCTTGAAAAACATCTCTCGGAGACCATGACTATTTTTGCAGTAATAGCAATATACTATTCGATCAATTTATCAGTTAAACCACGTTTTCGAACGCTCGGGAGTCGTTAAATTTACACATTATTCTTATACTAGGATAGATGGCAAATATATTTCTGAAGCACCATCACGACGTAGAACAATTTGCTTGAATACTAAACTAGTCCGGTAAGTATTTATAACACCCACGGGAGAACATTTTTTATAAAGTTATATGCACACACAATCTAAACTCAATGGCCATAAAACATTTTAATGCTTTTCTTGAGCATGGTTTACGATGATATAGGAGACAAACGCATAAACATTCTTGCTTTCGGCGTTTCCCATGTATATTTTATTTTCAGTATAAGTAGGTACACATTTTTCTTCTTTTTTTTTTTTTTTACTAGGGCAATCTTAACAAAATATCAAAAATCTAAAACAATTGGATAATATATTTCACGCAGATACTTGGTTCAGATTTTTGTATTGATTCAGTTATTTTTATTTATTTTAAAATGATGAAAACATTAATTTTTGTTATTGAACTCAGTTATCTGTGTTCGCCCTGTGTTCAATTTTTCAGATGAATCCGTAGCTTAGCCAGCAGCAGTTGGTGGTCTGATCCACAATCTGCTGATTGTGACAAACCTTAATGGAATTAGGCAGTAATCAATCTGATTCTTGTACTCACCGTTTAGTGAGGTACTGGTGTATAGTCTTCTTGGATGGTATTTTAAGAGGGTGTTAGTTATAACCATGGATGTACTCTGGCAAAATTCATTCAATTTTTCTCCACTTCCATTCCTTACGCCGAGCCCGAACTTTCCGGTTAAATTTGCTTCAGTGCAGCCTGCTCTAACTTTTGCGTTGAAGTCGCCTTGAATGATAGTGACTTCGCTTTTTGGGAGGTGTGATACTACCTCTGCTAAAATGTAGTAGAATTCATCAATTTCTTTTTCCTCGACACCTGATGTTGGAGCGTAGACTTGCATCAAATTTAGTTTATTTGGTGTGGAATTGAGTTTTACCACGATTATTCTATCGTTGACTGCTACATATTATATTATTGAATGGAACTAAATTTTGTCCACAATCACAGCCACACCATTCCTAGAGTTGGTACCATTTTCTGAGCACATGATCTGGTTTCCGCTAGATGTTTTAAAATTTTCTTTATCTCTCTAGTGGGTTCCCGATAAGCCTAGAATTTTAATGTTACATCTTTCCATTTCTCTTTCAATCTGACATAATTTTCCTTGCTGAAGTAATCCTCTGATGTTCCAGGATCCAATGTACTGTAGTTTGCTGATCATAACGCGGCCTGTAGCTGCTCTCCCCGGAGATCCGATTGGGGCGCTTACTCCGGAACTTAATTTGACTGCAGACAACATCATGATAGATTTCTTGGAAAGGTTAATCAGTGTAGTTTTCCATTGCTTTCCCTGATCGCACTAGTATACCTTATTTCTGAGTAATACTACTCAAGCGTAAATAAATAAATTTACACTTGATACTAGTAGCGCTGCTACCCACTACTAGGTCCATTTTTGTCGGTTCTTACGATAGGCATGGACTGCCAAGGGTATATTTTAATCCTCACCCACAAGGGAGTTGTGCCTATAGCTATTAGTAATTTAGTAAATTTAACAATTAGGTATCAACATATTTTATATCAATTATTTTGCGTTAACTTTGAAATGAGAAATTGTAAATAAATTTATGTAATAAATAATTTTACATTTCTTTCTATTGATTATAAATGTTATACCTATACGTGTTTCATATATATAAAATTTATCAATAAACATACGACAAATTTATTATGACATAATTAGTCTAATTATACAAATGCATGTGATAGGATTTGTTTATTTAAAATAAACTTAGCATTGGATATATAAACCACTAACTGTTGAAGAGATAACCCTTTAAAACATTCACAATAGTTAATTTTGTAGTTTTAATCTTAAATATTGGAATAATATTATTATATTATTATTATATATTATAGTCTACTATCTGCCGTATATTTTTATAGGAGTGTCTATTATACCCCAATAATATGGCTGTACCTTTTCGTGTGCACCACTTTATTTATTTTATTTATATTTAGGTATAACATTTTATTTTTATAGTAGACGCCATTATTGTACAAATTCATTACGTAAAAAATTTAATTTTGATACTCACATATTGTGTGAAGACGTGAACTTTGGTCTTATATTGTACACGTGTTTTTGAAAAACGGAAATAAAATTATGTCGCTTTTCTCATATTACGTGCAAAAGGGCAGTTTATACAAGTTTAAATTCCGGTACAATATTTTTTTAATCTTCTGTTAGGACTTTATCGTAGTTTCCACTTATATGAACTGAAAGATATTTTGATAAGTTTATAAGTTTAGAAGCAGAAACTTCAAATCATTTAGATCAATCTTTCACTTGTGTTGTGAGTTATTACCAGAAACAAATGAGTTTAATCATAGTAATTGTATTTAATATGTAATATACATGAAAATTTATAGGTACTTAATCAAATCGTAGGAAAATTAAAATGCACTCATTAAAATCATTTAAATTGTGTACCTAATAGTCGAATGCAATATTAAAACGTAATAATATAATCGCTTTGTTGGGTATTTGTAAATCACAAAATAACCATAAATTGGCCACTATCTTAAATATATATATTTTATCAATAAATTACTCTGTTGATCTATAGAATCAACATAAATCTAAAAGATGTGAGAACTAATTATGTTTTTTATAATATGCTATTAGTACATACAAAAATTAAAATTTTTTGTCTCTACTTTAGAGAATATCCTCGACATATATAACAATTAATGGCTCTTTGATTAACTTACATAAGTTATAGTAAATCCTATGTAAATAATTAACTAAGCTCTTAGAAAGTATAGGTTTCTGGTAATTGTTCTTGTAGGTATAAGGTCAGGAAACGCTATTTAATGTAATTTTATGATTCATCCCCTCTAAATACATCTACCTGTCGTGTATATTTATTCTTTAAAGGATAGTATAATGTGTGATGTCAAAGAAATAGTCTGAAAATTAAAGGGAACTATTAATATTTTCAGCGTGTTTCCTTGATCTTAACTGTAAACACCATTCATTGGAAACTCAAAATTTCCATTGACCAGATTTATGAAACACCCATAGATTAATGCGGCAGGACAAAATATATACATAGTACTTAAAAGAGTAAAAATAATGTAATCCTTCAAAACAATAGGGTTTTACCTAAACCACGTCCCCGTTAGCATTGGTTTTTGAATACCATTTTCGTCGGTTTATTTTATTCTAGCGGGTTTTCAATTATTCAAGAACAATTGTTGGGAGGGGATCGCGTTAAAACCTTGTGAAAACAAAAGCGCTGCCGATTTATAATGTTTAAACGTAATTTAAACACACCGACTGGTAGTTGACTCCGAGAAAACTATATATCAGTAAATATAAAATGTAAAATAATTTAAAGTTTAAATAATGAAAGTCGACAACTTTTCAATTTTGGACTACGTCTTGATAATGTGTACAATATGATTGTTTAGTGATTGTAATTTACTTATATACTCAGTAAGAAAATATTTATTCTGGAATAAACTCAAAAACGATTTTTGAATATCCATTTTTTGTTAAACCGATATAAATACAATTTTCAGAAAGAAACATTAAATTTAGTGGTTATTTTTAAACATACAGATGTACCATTTGTTTAAATATTACTATAAAAGTAACGTAGTTATAATGTTCGTGGATTATTTTTTTAATGTGAATAAATTTGAATGTGTAATAGGTGTACCAATCTTGACAAAAATTGTTTTAAAGTGAAATAAGCTGTTCAGATACATTTGTGATTCCCGGTTCATCTTACAAAATTCAAATTTATATCAAAATATAACAATTTATATACAACTGTATATGCATGTCTTTAGAAAAAAATTGAAAATTGTTGTGGGAGAGCAATTTTCAAAAAAAAAAAAGAAAGAAACTATAGCTATTCCCCATCACTAAAATATCGATAACGGTTAAAATGACCGGTTGTAAATTATAACTTTGTATGTAATAAACTTTGTTGCGAATAGTTGCAAAATATTGATACTGTTTTGGAGGCAATCAGATAATATAGGTGGCAATTTCACACGCACGTTTATATGGATATCGGTATATGCTAGTATGCTGGTATGCTAGTATATGCTACCGAATAATCTGAGTTCGTATAATAATATGACATTAACAATTCAAATTTAATTAGAAATAGATTTTCTATTACGTGCCTCTTAACATTAATTTATATTTAAATAAAATGCATTTAACAATATTATTAGTTTAATATACATGTATATTATAGTACATATTTTTAACCAATTAAAATATAAAATGTACTGTGTACCTACGATTGAATCATAACTGTTAATGTTTTTTAAAAATGTCAACATCTACATTACATAATATGACTCATATTACGTCTAAATCAAATTGGTTGTGATTTAAATTGCAAATAAACACAAACACAAAATATAAAATGACATATATTTAGATAGTACACACATTTAACATAACCTGTATCAATGTGAAATTAAGTTCATAATAATATCTGTATATATTATTCATATTATTCTTACTAAATTTCTTCTGTAGACCGATAATGGAGAATGAATTTTCTCTCAACTTTCTCTAAACTTTTTACTCTTAATATTCGTCAATGTAAATTGATTGAATTTAATAACCACTATACCCAACAGATTGCCCAAAGCTTCTCAGTTCCGCGTAGTTTCTAGACCGACTCAATAGTTTCATCTTACATTAAAGTTAAATGACGTTTTAAAATGGGAAATATAGAAATTTGTTGATCTAAAGTTCAGAGAGTATCATTTATGTTCCTGGACATTTTAGGTCTAATAAACTCATTCACTTATCGATAATAACATGAATTCCCCAGTCTTCTATACGTTATATTTTGTGAAAATAATAGCATTTTAAACGTAAAGTTTTACAACATTAATTAATGAAAATAATAGTATATTGTTTAGCTGTATAATATTGTCTGTCAACAGTAAAATATATTTCGTCAAAACATAGATGATTTCAAACAAATAATAACAATATTACGATATTTGATTTAGTGTAAAATGTTTAAAAAATTAGTAAAAAAAATGTAATTTTGTTAATTTTGGGAATAAGCAACTTTTAAATATACAACAAAATGAGAAACGTATTGGTATTTTAGATATTAAACGAAACGAGAAATATATATTGGTTTCATAATATGTTTTTTTTTTTGTCTGTATAAATTTTTTTTTTAAGTCGAGCAGTAAAATTGGATTAACGAATATTTTAATAGAGAATTAGTTCTAGTTAGTACTTTATAAGGTTATTTTTCGTATTTTCAAGTAGTTTAGATTTTTCTCATTCATATTTAAATATCATACTATACTACACTAATACTGCAATATATTTCTATATATATAATTATATTATATATTACAATTTTAGATTGTGAACAGAACCCAGGAGTTATTGGGTTTTTTTTGTGTGCAACACAATACGTGATATAGAAAATATAATAAGATGCGAGTACCTTTTAATAATTGTAATTATATTATACAAATATATAAAATGGTTTTAAAAAATATTTAAAACCATTATATGATGGACTTTTTTTTCTAGACAACGGTATAATGTGATAGATTATCTCTTTATTAATGGGACGTTTGATCTTATTCTATAGTATTAGATTTTAAACGAATTGAAAAATATGACAACGGGGAAATGGTCAGAAAATTTTAATGTTAAGGGGGTTGAAAGCGGTCAGTTTCTAAGGAGTTTTGTATAGGCAGTTTAAGATACGCAAGCATATTAGCCGTGTGAGTGTGTGAGTAATAAATGATTGTTAGTGTGTGTAATTTCCCGGAAT
>JAIPRL010005686.1:0-30824 GCA_025469235.1 Pemphigus obesinymphae
TCAGGGGGGCTAAGCCCCCTCTAGCCCCCCCCCTAGTTGCGCCTATGTTGATAGGGTCTGATTGATACCTACATTATCTGTCTACGAGGCATATAAATTCTGACGTTTACGTTAAAATTTAAGTTAAAATACTTAGATACATCTAATTTTGAAAGAGATGATATTTTCTAATAAATAATATATATACTTTTTGCAACTAATTACAGCCAATGAGTTGAAAAAAATTGCAACGAATGGCTTCGTGGTGAAAAATCCATTTTTATGTGAAGTTGGTTACCCGACTTTGTCCGATCGATTCGGCATTAATGCCAATATTATGCTACTTTTATGTATCTAATTGCGACTGAATTGAAAAAATTTGCAACCAACCCGTGTTAAATTGTCACCCCGACAATATCCTATGAACCTCAAAATTGTGCTATAATTTTGAAACTTTTTTGTAACGATTTGCAACGCCAATAAAAAAAAATATTGAAACAATTTGTACAAGTTGGTAGAACCAAAACAACAAATTTTAAGAAGGCACCTCCCAAAAATGTTTGCATCAAATACATTCTATGTCAGGTTTAAAAACTGTAAATCTCTATTTATTATGAGTAGAATGTTTATCTAGTAATTATATATACTATATGCTCATATAGTCAAAGATTTAATTATAATAGTTATAATACTATAACTTTGTATTAAACAATTTAAAATTAACATAAATTAAAAAGTATCTCAGCCAATAAAAGTATAGGTTTACTACGTTTCAAGCATTGAAAATGTTGAAATATTAATTCTTGACCAAGAAACGATCGGTTGTAATTTATTCAACTCGTTTGCCATTAGTTGCGAAAAAGTCGCTAAATATTGACACTAGTTCGGAGTCGATTGGACAATGTTGGGAAGCCAACTTCAAATACTGCAGAGATTTCTTGTATATATACAAAATTAGGGCTAGATTTACTTAGGAACATTCGGGACATTTTCACTGGGCTCACTGTCAAAGGGAATATACTTAACTGACAAAGAAACCATGAACAAAAAAAAATTCCTTAAAAATCGGAAAATGACATTAAAACATAGCAAAAAGTAAAAATTATTATATTATTAAATAATATTGTATCAACTTAAGTAGGTATATTCCTTGTAAATACCTAAATTTTTATATTCTGTTGAGATATTATTTGTATATTTTAAATTGTTATTAAAGATGCAAAAGTAGATGGTAAATATGAACAACGCTGTCTAGAACAATTTAAAAAAAATGTCCCCCTTATCCTTCTAGATTAGGTTTTTTTCGTGAAACTATATAAATAATTTATTAATTGGAATGCAATTATCGTAATTTTGTAAGTACGTACCTAAAACCTATCTATGGCTAATAAGTAGGTAATTCATAGCTAAAATTATATTACATACTATTGTACTAAATTTAATTCAGTAAAGTATTGGTCGCAAACTTGTTGTGGGTATTTATTTTAACAAAAATATTTGAATACATATTTGATATTGTATAATTTTGGTTTTGTATTATTTCAAATACTTTTTAAGAGATGTCATTAATTTATATTTTCAACATTTGTCAGTGATCACTGACCTGTAAACTAACCAGTAACCAGTGACCAATGTATCAGGTGTGAATATGATTAAAGATTTTTGTTTTTTTAATAATAATTTTTATTATTTTAAAATTATCTGTAATCCATTGTAAAGATATATTGATATTTCGACATGCCCCAAATATCTAGTACATTATGTATTTTTGTTGCATCAATCATTGTAATGTTTAATAAACTTATACAATTAAGTAAAGTTTTTAAACGTATTTCGAAAACTTATATATTATAGTAGTATTTACTATTTTTAATACTTTTTAAAATGTATTTAAGTAAAAATATTTCAATTATGATTTACAAGTCTGTACTATGTGTAGAAAAAATATCTTCTTCATTTACAATCTACAAGTTATTTATATTATCAATAAAACGTGATAACACATTGTATTGACAAAAAAAGGTATACATATAGGTATTCAATACAATTTATCAAATAAAATATATTATTAAGAATAATAATATAATAAGTAAGTACCAAGTACCTACGCCCAAAATTAAATAAAAACGTATTATATTGATTGTCAGTTCATATCATAAAACTGAAATAATTAGTAAACATTTATTATCATTATTTAATTTAATACGACTGTAACCGCATAATTGACCACGGCTAACTTTAACTTCTATCATATAGGTACCTACCGTACTTTTGACGATAACTATTCCAAAAAATGAGTATCTAGTTTTAAAAAAACGGTACGATTAATAGTTATCATAATAACCAAGGTTGAGCATCAAATCTTTTGTAAGTTAAATTCAAGTTATTGTTAACATTTTAACTGCAAAAAATTGCGAATAAGTTAGTTTTGATCATTCAAAGTTGAGTATTAATTAAATTCAACTATAGATATGAATAAGATTTGTAACTAAATTAAATTTATCTAGTTAATTGCATAATTAACTTTGCCCATTTTTGACAACAACTTCCATAATTTTTAATTATTATAGGGATCACGTAATATTGTACAACTTGGAACATCAATTATTCAGGAGAAATACATTTCAAAAGTTCTAATATTGATAACATCCCAGTGGATTTGTATAATTGGATTGTATGTAGGTAACCCAGTCAACAAGAACGAAAATTATAGTCCAAAATTTCAATTTCAAAATTGTTTTCGAAAATTGGTGTTATTGAGACGTTTTCGGTTCACTAGAGTGCCCGGTATCTACACATAGATAAAGCGAGTATCCCTACTCGAGAAAGATATCCGGATTCAACACGTCGCGTCACGATAACACGGGCCCGAAAAGACGATGACAACGAATTCCTACTAGTAGTTCCCACTGTATATTTTTATAATGCCTATATAAATTTATAATTTATATGCGTGTGGACATATATGGCTACCATATATTATAATAATAATAATATGACTAATACGGACGTTTATCCGGGTGACCGATCTTCGGCCCGAGAGAGACACTATCATAAACACGCATTCACAGACCAGACACACGCAACAAGTGCACCCAGATACGATGAAATGTGCAGCAGTGCCCCTTCCATCCGATTTGATCATTCCCTCGGAGAGGTATGAATATAACATACTCTGTATATGAAATATTTGAATTCGGAAGAAGAAGAATTTTTCGATCTAAATGAAATACAATCCTATAGGTACTACAGGCACGGATACGCGACATTCCGCTCACATATTTTAAGGTTATGTGCATGCATTAGTGTATATATATATATATATATATATATTTTACGGTAAGTCATATAGTATATGGTATGTCCGCCGACATACGACAGACGGAAAATATATAATGTATTTCTTCAGTCCCCGGCCAAGACTAGATTCACCGAATAGTGACCATAAATTAATTTTAGATAAGTATATAAGGAAGCTATAGAATTTACATGGTCCGATGAATATATTGATATGGCTCAATATGAAAAATGATATAAGATTATATCATTATTTACTTTTCAAAAACTATTTCTTCAGGGTGAAATTACGTTTCTATTAGAGATTTCGTCTAATGTTGTGCTTGAATGATATTGACGATTTTATATAGATTTTTGTTCTTCGATACTTTTTATATATTCTAGTGTCGTATATGTCCATTAAACTTTGAAGCACCCCTTGATAAAACAGCTCTCTTAAAATAAAATAAAACCCCAAATAAGGAAATAAGGAAACAACTTGATTTTCGACTTCGGTATAGTTTAAATTGAAAAAAGTTGAAAATTGAAAAAGTCAAAAATGTAAAAACGCCCTTCAGAGTACCATTCTAAAATTTAAAATTAGATCATGTCGTTTGGTCAATGGGCACAACCCAAGTGTAACAATAGTTATATGTAATTATAGTTACACAAGCCCAATTGATGGACACAATCTAAGCAAAAGCGGTTGATGAACACAATGCGAGGTATGGGTATAGAAATATATTAATATTACTTGACATTGCATCATAAGATATGTATTATAAACAGTAAATCATTATATGTATTTAAAAATATGTTTAAAAAATGCTTATATACGTTACTATATTTTTAAATTTGAAGGAATTCTTTAAATTAAGAATTTGAGAGTTCTGATTAGTAAATGTAAGCATTTAACTAAAATCCACGCAAGCCCAGTTGATGAGCACATTCATGCGACACAATCCAGTCATGGTTATGGAAGTCCAATCTAGTACGGTTGATGGTCACAATGTAAGCACGGGTAATAGACAAAATTGGAGCATGTATACAGAAATACACAGTGTCATAAAAAATGTATTTAAATACTTACTAAAAAGTATTAAAACACACCTATTTAAATAAATAGAAAAAAAAGAAAAGGTATTTAAATAATTTCCAACAAAAAAATATTTCTATAATAACATGAATATACTTAAATGTAAGACTTTACTTAAAAGAAATAAAAATAAAATAAATTAAAAATTTTCAAATGTATCAAAACTCAAGCTTTTAGGATTTTAGGAACGAAATTAAACACTAAACATAACCTCATAACTATGAATATTGGTTGGTTTTTCTTTTATAATGCCTAACCATTCTGAAAATACATCATTTAAATTTAAGAAAATAGATTCTTTTTCATGTGGCAAAGCGGGGACATCCCATTGGCAGACCGGTATAAACAACTTTGCCCCGATTTTTTAACTAAAACTTTTGATTTTGTTTTATTAAAATAGTTTAATTGAAATAAAATTATACTATTTTATTAAAAATTAAAAATTCAAATACTTTTCAAATTATTATCATACCTACTACCTATATTTGTATTAAGTTTGACTAATGCAAATTTGAAATAATCAATAAACATAGTTTATCTATTTCAATGTTGATACATGCATTAATAACAATTTATTGTTAAAAATGAATAGGGGTGTAAGAACCCATATATATATATATAATTATAACATAATATTTCTTTATTATTGACATTATAAATACCTATTGTTTATAGAAAAAAAGAATTGTAGTCCATAGGTAATATTGAGTAATTATATTATGTTATACATTATTATTTATTAACAGGTAGGTAATATTATTTAATTTCAAGGAAAAACACATACATATAAATGTGTTTTTTAATCAAACGATTAATAAATTATTGCATTTAAATTGCATGAGTTTTTCAAAGTTTGCATTGGACATCCTACTTCTTTTTTTTTTTTTTTGTTAAAATTTCACCATCAATACTACCACCACCATATACATCATCAGACAATGACAATATAAAAATGAAATTTTTTATATGAAAAAAATTAATTGAATTTCTGCAAAAATACAAAAAACAAAATGATTTAAAATACTTTTTAAATACTCCCCCTTCATTGTATTTAAAAAGCATTTTAAATATTAATATAAAGTAATACAAGTATTTAATATAAATACTTGTATTAAAATACTTTTACTCGAATACTTTACAACACTGTAAGTACAAGCATGCGTGGGTTATATCTTATATTAAATAGCTATCTACCCTTTAAAAATATTACAACATCAAGAATATTTGTATTTATATTTACTCTCAAATGTATGCACATAATTACCAATTATATGGATTATTTTGTACACACCGTTTGATTTGAAGGAATTTATTTAAATACAGAATTTAAGAGCTCATATTTGTTCCAAAAAAAATTTAAACATTTAAATAAAATCCAAGAAAGCATATTTGACATTCACAATGTAAGCATTGGAAATAGACACAATCTAAGTGCGGCTAATGTACACAAATCAAGCACGGGTAAAGCTTACAATCTGTACGTGGGTATAAGTATATATTTATTTTTTTAATTTTGATTTTGATGTAGTAACGTGTTTTAATAGTATAAAGCTGCTTTATACTTACTTCATAATAGTAATTGTACCCTCTAAATGGGTGGTGTATTCAGTGTGATCGTGCAATTAATGCAATTAATTGAATACGAAATACTTCAATCTCTAATGTACCAACTAGAGTAAAATTCCTATTTTTTTTTTTTTTACTCGATAACTTCTTTTCAACACAATATACTCTCAAAAATGTATATATACAAAAAAAAACATTATTGTAGTAAAATTTGAAAACTTCTCACTACTCTGAGAAATTCATAATCTAAAAGTAACAAAGAAAACTATCTGTAATTAATAATATTGAATTTATATGCATAAATCCATCAGTCCGAATTGGCCGTGTTATCCGACAATCCAGATTCATCGTGTATTATTTTAATCCGGATTGACAATATAATCTACCAATCCAAATAGTCCAATTCGGATTAAACGGATTATAGCACATTTGTCAATCCTGATCTACCCGTATTATTTATCCAGAAGAAACATTACAGAAGAAACAAGTTAATGAGTAAATTTTTTAAATTAAACTAATTGCTAAGAAAAAAAATAACTATTGATCTTAAACTTTTACTATTTTTTTCTATTAACTGAACTTAATGAGTCTTTAAACTTTAAACTTTTACTATTTTTTTTTTAAACTGAACTTAATGAGTCTAAAAAAAATAACAACTTGCCCAACATTACCTGTAAGATTTGATTGAACAATTAATAAGTCAACACATAAAATTAAATATTCAATAAATATTAATAATAATATTATTTTGGCACCTAAAAATTACAACATTTTTGAATTATTGAACTTTTGTGGTCGAAAAACCGGTAGAAAACGATTAAAATATATTCCGAATATTTTTTACTGATATCATTTTCGTTAATTTCATAATAATTACGTTTTTAATTTAAGTTGTGTTTATAATTTAAGTTAAATTTTTGGAGTTACTGATTAGTGATTTCAGAGAAAGGAGTTATGTAATTTTTAAAAATATTCGATACCTTTATATAACAAATTAGGTGGTTATAACAGATTGTAAGTTAAATAGTATTTAAACTTCTTTTATTTCAAATAAAATTATCGATTACTTTCCCTTATCAAAGGATTTTGTATTATAATCAAACATTTATAACTATTCATTTAATTAATTCAATTATTCAATTAACTATCAAAATTGTTTATAAAGCGATTGAAGAAAAAAAAATCATTTTTTTATCACAAAAATCGTTTCTGAAAGCTGGAGTTATAATTTTGTGAGAACAAATTTTTAAAATTAAGGATAATTACCTACTGGCTACTTAACATCGTGAATAATCTCTTATTTGTGCTTGTTTACGTATTTATATGGCATATAATAATCATAAGGTTATTTTAAAAACAATTTTTCGATTCATATTTTAGAAACCATTTCATTAATGTCCATTTCATAGTACCAAATGACCTATTTGTAGCGATAATATATTATTATAAAACGATCAAATAAACTCCACGTATATGACTTAGAAAAATACCGATAATTCTCTAAATTCAATACCTTATTCTGATCTAAAATCTGTAAGAAATTAATCAAAAAATAATTACAAAAAATAACACAAGTTTTCAAGATAATTTTTATTAATTTTGTAACTCTTTATAAAATAAGGATAACGTATGAAAAATCGTATAAAATATTATAAAAATTAATTTTTTCACTTATTTTCTCTCTCGTTGTTCATGTTCGATTATCAAATTTTTACCGGATGAAGCCAATTTTACTTAAATTCCTTACACAGAAATTCGATGACCTAAAATGTACTATATGCAACTAGGTACCTACCTACCTAAAAGTATAAAAAAAATGCACTTAAAACTAAAAATGTCAAAGGAAATATGCGAAATAAAAATTAGACAATTTCAATTCTCTAAACTTTATGAAACGAATTTGTAGAGCTACGAATAATATTGAACTTAACATTGCATATAATATTATAGAAAAGATAATCTTTAAAATATAATTTAAGGTTAGGTAACTACATAAGGTGCGAACGCGTTAAAAAAAAAATAATAACTTATACGATTTTTTCAAATATGTTTGATATATTATCTATATAAACATTGAGTTTAAATATTTAACTATAATCTAATGAGATTGTAAATATGTTTCGGTACGACATCCGCTGTAGTGAGACGCAGTGTGAGATAACGTGAAAGCGATAACAATATATAAATGACATTTGATAAACACGTAAATACAAAAAGTACACATAGATTTGGACAATAATTAATACAATATGATATACCGTATCCGTTTTCTGTCATTTACCTAAATAATAGCGTACACGTTAATATAGTCGACAATTAATTTAATTTGAATTTTATAAATATATTCAAAAGTATACTATGTTGAACTGCGGTTTAAATTATTGTGACTATATAAAAAATAGATCTTAGATCGTAGTTGGAATAATTCAAAAAAACTATAGTCTTAAATAAATATATACACCAAATAATTAACCACTGCTATAATTTAGCTACGATATCCTAGTTACATAAATAACGTTTCTTTATTAAATAAATTTACCTTAAGTTTTATAAAACAATTAATAATACCTATAGTATTTTTTCTTCCACATTTTTATGGTATAAACTGAGTAAGATTGAGGCATCAAGTTGTTATCACTTATACATGACATTATCATATTACAATTTATGTCACTAGTTAGTGCATTTTTCGTATTTCTTTTAAATTTCAATACTACCTAGGTTATAATCAGGGTCAGTGCGAATGGCGAATGTATGGGTATGGAGAGTTACAACCCTCCCCCCTTCAGAAAAATGTTTACACAATGATAATATCTACCTACGTCTCACAATACAAAAAAATAATTATTCTCAAATTGTAAAATAAAATATACAATATAAAATTGTTCTGCTGTATTGTTGATAAAATAAATACGTGTGCAATAATATGAATATGAAATTCTAAAATTGTATTTACCAACAAGTATCAATATATACCAATAAAATAACTTGCATTTGTATTAAAATTAGACATATTTTTTTATAAAAATACTTTATTTTATATTTTATATACACTGTATAAGTAATTAAAAATAAGTATGGTTCAACAAATGAATATTATTAAAAAATATTTAACATCTGGGCCTATAGTTGAACAAATACTTGCACATGTTTTAGTATAAACCAGTAGCATATCTAAAGCTCGGTAGAGGAGAAAGAGGATGACTTAATAATTTATTAATTTATATTTTAATTTAAACTAAATTAGGCAACTTGTATTTTATTTTTTTAATCTTTTTTTAAATTAAACATAATGTAAAGTATTTATAGGGGAAAATTGGGCAAAATGGGGACGCTAATATTTGAAGGCCTGTAATTCACTTAAAAAAATATTTTTCTTTCAAATTTTGTTTACACTCGATCGATATGTTATGATAATTAAGTAATTATTTATTATGAAAATTGAAATTTTTTTTTTAAGTTCAAAAAGATATGATAAAATACAGTTAATCCCACATTTTTATTTTGTAAAATAATATTCATTCAAATACTATAAATTTCAATTTATTTTTCAACAAAAAATGATTTCTATAATAACATTAATATACTTAAATGTATGATTTTACTTAAAAGAAATAAAATACATTTGAAATTTTCAAACGTAACAAAACTCAAGCTTTTAGGATTTTGGAAACGAAATTCAACACTAAACATAGCCTCATAACTATGAATATTGGTTGGTTTTTCATTTATAATACCTAAGCATTCTGAAAATGCATCATTTAAATTTAAGAAAATAGATTCCTTTTTATGTGGCAAAGTGGGAACCTCCTCACATTGCCCCAGGCGGCAGACAGGTATAAACCACTTTACCCCGATTAGTTAACTAGAGCCTTTGATTTTTTTTTATTAAAATAGTTTAGATGAAATAAAATTAAAGTATTTTAATAAAAAAAAAATAATAATAATACACTGTATACTATATTATAATAAAGTAATTTTAAAAAACTTCGATAATTCTAAATTTTTGTTAACCCAAATTTTTCAATTTCTTTTTTTTCCATTTTCGAGTTTTTTGAAAATCTATTGTATAATATTATAGTGTGACTTAGATCACGGGTTTTTTTTCACGTTGTAAGCTCTTCGATCGAAAATAACTTCTCCCAGGAAATAAATTGTAGGAATGTCGTAAACATAACCTTGAAACGGACACAGACACATATTTATGCGTGTAAACCTAACAACGAGACATGGCAGAGAAAAGCTCGACGATTCTCGGTAGTCGATCGTAATTTTTTTCCTTTTCGAAAATCGATTTTTTCCATTAGCTGGTATTTTAAGAAAAATTCTTGGTCGAGTACGTGTTCACGATCAGCTCTCGATTAACAAATGCGCAAACAAGGATAATCAATCGCATAAAAGGGATTTTTGCTTATATATAAAGTGTGCAATAATTATTGTACTGGTACTTTATGTGATTACCGCTTATACCTGTATATTATTGTTATTTATGTAAATTAATGTGAGAAAAAACTTGCCGAATAACCAAAAAGTAAAGCACAGAAATACTTTAGGAACAGTTCAATATTTCTATATAAATCAGAATTATTCGAAAATGTAAAAATAAAACCAATGTACATATATTAATAAATAAAATATTATTAAATATTAGTTAATCGTATATTGTTTTCGTGTTATTTTCTTGTTGTTCATTTTATACTTACATACTTTATATGCTTAAGGCCCGGTTTTTCAATCATTCACTTATTCGCCAGATAGCTATCGAATATATTAATTAATTATATTATATTAAATATATTAGGTATATAAATATAATATTATATAATATTAATTAATTAAAATTCAGGGAACAAATATCGGAATAAAGTGATAAGTGTTATCCAATGTAAAATTATCTCCTAAATAGCTATTCGGCAAATATTTATTCGGTATATTGTGATACGGATAGCCGATAGATGCTACTGGTGGCAGCAATAGTACCTACATTAGGGAATAAGTTACACACATTATTTAATTATCGTTGGTCAATAAACATTGATAAGAAATCATGTCAGTTACGTTTTATGTGTTGTGAGCAAAATGCAAATTCGTTTTATAAAAATTCACTTTACGTTCATGTCTTCAATGTGCTTACCCTACTGTGTGTACAGTATACAGTTTATCGTTTTGGCATTTTTTTTTTATAAGTTCTACTAATATGTCTGACAAAAAAATAAAAACCTAGAAAAAATATTTAGAGCCCTGAATTTTTCATTCCATGAAAAAGGACTGCTCCTAAAATTCGCTTTGAAGAACTATCAGGTACTTGAGAAAAAACTATCTCATTTGGTATCCTGGAATGATAAGAGTGTTTTTTAGTTGAAAATTGCTAATAAATATAACTCTGTTACGATGGGCTGTGTAAGAAAAATTGCCTAACGACGTTTATAATTCAAAAATTGAATTATTTCGATTTCGTCATGATCTTCAAATATGTACATGATAAATAATTAAACACTACATACTATAATAATTCAATAAACTAATAAACGAAAAACTTCTCGATATTTACATAGGTAACACAATATTTACAAATATTTACATGTCGAATAAATTAAATTAAAAAATTTGGCCTAAATTTATGTAGTTACTTAAGGATTTTAAAATAATATATTACTTCAAATACGTAAACATCATTATAATTAAATATTAATTTTGGAATTTTAAAATATACTCGTAGAAAAGTTCTCTTTGATTTTATTTTTCATAAAAATTAAAACAAAAAAAAAAGCCAGCCATTTACAGGTGATGAAAGCTGGTCTACTGTCTTTTCGATGCTCGGACACCGTAGAATAATATTATTATTTTAAATTTGAAAGTAATAATAAATCATTACGTTATATAAAAATTGTTTCTAGTTAATTAAATATTTCTATTTGAAACTAAGCATGTTTTTGAATATATAAACTACTGTTACAATAAAAACTGAAAAATTACAAATATTCCTATAACGATAGCTCGAGCAAGTTATAAAGAATACAACAATGCCTAAAAATGTTTTCATTTATGTGATTTATTTCAATGTACGTATATATACCGTCTACATATTATACTAAGTCTCAACATATTTTGTGACATAAATAATATACAACTGGATGATGAAAATTAATATCTATAAGATTGGTTTTATAATTATAACGGTAAAATCCCATTTCATCTTACAATTTACAACTATACACGTTTTTAACTTGGAATTATTAATACATTTTAATACAATTATAATACATTTTTTTTATAACTTATAATAGTATTCAATATAAATTATTCGTAAAAACTCATATAAATATTTTAATATCGTAACTAAAGCTTAAGCGTAAACTAATAAGTAGCAAATGCATTTTTTTCATCAATTTTTAGTTCAAAGTTCATATATCATCGTTCGATTTTGAAACTTTTATCTTGCATTTTTTGACATTTCCGGTTTTCAAGTCATATTTATGCCTTCTTTGGTCTTTTTTCAATACTTTTAAGACATAACTTTTATTATTTAATACACGTTTTCCTTTTTTAGTTGTAATTTTTAGATTTTCAAGTTTTATATATTATTTTATTTCCATTGTTTAATTATGATAGACTTAATGAAGGTTATAGCTTTTTTAAAAGTAAACTTTTGGAATCGTTTTAACGCTTCGGAGCCCGTATTTATTCAATTTGACACTGGAAAATATATATCTGAAACGTAAATATCGTAGGTACAAAAATATATCAATAAATCATACCTGACAAAGAGCAAAAAAGAAAGTCATTATTGTTTTAAATCAGCAACTGGATATTGTTGGATATTGTCGTTTACAGTGTCGTGCTCACTCTTAACACTAAAATAGATTTCGTCCTTGGTACTGTATATATATACAATTTTATTTTATTTTTCAATCGAATTTTAAATTTATAATCTAAATTACTGTGTTTTTGAAATTTTTCAGTCTAGAAAAAAGTCAACTATCCCATTTAACCACTACCTATATAAATATCCTGTATAATATTATCGATTGTAGAGTATATATTACACCTCTATACCTCAATAAATATTTAAATATTTATTAAACTTTGTATGCAACCTTTAAATGTAATGTTTAACATTAAATAAACATTTAATAAACATTAAATTTGGTTTGATGGACTGTGGCTAAAATTATCAGTCAACCTTATTTGAACAATTTTTGAAGGTTCATACAACATTGAATGGCAATGTTCAATGCAACATTGAACCGTTCCTAAACCTAAACCTCTCCCCCATCCCCCCACCCAAAAAAAAAAAAAAATAAAACTTGCAAGCAACCATTCCTATTTTTATTGTATCCCCCCCCTCTATCTTATTATTGAACTACCTTCAAAGAACGTGATTTTTTTTTATTTTCCTGTAAATTTTGCAACAAATCTCAATTCTGGTAATTGGATTCGAACCTCCGACGATCATTTACTTAACAAATTTTATACTCACGCTTAACCGAACGAGCTACACTCCAACGATATACAAACGTAGTTGGAATATTGTGGGTACATATAAGTGCTCCAGTAATGGTATACGGTTAAAGGCTCGGCAAAGGAGGAGACATTTTTGAATCACCGCAGCACATTCAATGACGGTCAGAACGAACTCGGACCGGTGGCAAAATGTGTACACTGAGGTATATAACATACTAAAAGTCACTTTTTTGGGTAGTCCAAAATCGAATTAAAGATTGCTCATAATTCAAGGGGAAGTAAACCTAGCACCTCACGGTTTTGTCTACCCCTCTTTTTAAAACCCTTAAACATATGTGCCTATTAGGAGGGCAGAGAAGGGAAATAGCCTCCTCTGGAGAATAGCAAAAAAAATTACTTTTAGTATGTTATATACCGGAGTGTATAATATATTTTGACATCAGACCAAGTACGATTTGACTACCATTAAATTCGCAATAACGTTTCAAAAATTTCCCCTCATTTTCTGTGCCTATATAATCGTAAACTATTCCACGGGCAATTAATCCTCAATTCCAAAAGACCTTTGTTCCAAGTAGCCGAGAAGTAGACCTATCTTTTCGTGCTTTTAGATACCCTTCCCCTTTTGTAAACTCAATATCCATAGGAGGCTATGACAATGAGGGTTTAGGGGAGGAAAATATCCTCCTGGAGAATAACTTTATAATTTGTTAAAACTGGTATTTTATTACATAAACGTATTGTAATTTATTTAGGTCTGTCCTCTCTGAAATTTATCTTATATGCGCTAAACATTGAAATGTGAACAAAATGATAATGTTGAATTAAACATTGTTTTTTAAAGGTTATGTTGAACATTAATTTTTAAACATTTAATATTTAAATATCCAACGAAATATTATTCTAAATTAAACTTTAAACATTAATTTAATGTTTATTAAACGTTTATTTTTAAACATTCAACTATTAACGTTACATCAAATGTTTAAGATTACAAAATGTTCATTGGGACAATACCTATACGATAATAATAATATTATAATATATTATCGTTGACGATAAGAGTGGGGGAAGGGCAGATTAATTCCACTCAAATCGACCCTATACGAATCTCATACTCTCACTTTTATATACCAGGTACCTGGTACCCACGGTAGCTCATTTTAATGGGCTTGGGCTGGTCCACTGAATGAAATTGAGAAGAATAAAAAAAAATTTCAAAAAACCATGACGATATATTATAACGATGTAAGCAGTATATTATACTATTATTATTATTATTATTATTATGTACCGAATACGATTATTGTCAACCGAATGCGCTACATCGCGTCTCGACGGTCGACGACGGTAGTGGCTTACATGCAGATATTGAAGACGAGTACTCGTCTCGTTTATACGTGTAATAATATAATATAAAATATTATATTGTACTTGCGTACACAAAAGCGGAGACGCACAAACAGTAATAGATCTTAACCATTCACTCCTCGTGTGTCTCTTTGTGTGCGCTTATTTTACAAAAATATATCGTACAATATATTATTATATTTTATTTTATTTGTACACGCGCTTTTTTTTTCTTCTGTCCACCCGACGGACACATGTATATAATATTTTACAGTATATGTATACTATTATATATAGTGTCGTCGTCGGTATTACCCATTACCGGGTATATAGTATAATAATAATAATAATAATATATAAAGCCGAAAAACGGATGCCGCGGCAACAGGTAGGAGTTAGTGTGTACACGCTACGTACACCTGTTGAATGTTTGACACCGGTCAGCCGACTGTTTTTTTTTTTTTTTTGCATGTATACAGTGGTGGTCCATACTTATACTCGGTATATACCACACTATTATATTATGATATGTACATGTGTACGTACTTATAATGTGCGTCATGCACACGGACATGTGTGTATTTATCGTGAAAGAAACGACGATGATCGGCGTGGACGATAGATCGTCAATCACTCGTCCTTTGCCTCGCGGATCCCCCGCGCGATCGACATAATAATAATAATAATAATATGTACCTATTATTTATTTCGCTTTCAACGCTGGTCGACCGAGCCCTTTTATCCGACGGATAAATAAATCGTCACAATACGAATTCGATATAACCTATATAGGATTTCAAAAGGATAATAATATTATACATTACCCACCATTATGTGTGTGTGTGCGACAAATCGTATAACGAAAAACGGTAGTGGAACTGCGGAAAACGACAACGATAATAAGATCATTTTAGATTCTGAGCGTAGCCAGAGGAATGTATATCGGTTATTTATAGCGATGTAAAAACGAAACAGCAGACTACTACTAGAACTACTGGACCTCCCCCCCTCCACCTTAACCAAAAATATTGAATTTAAAAACTTAAAAACTTATAATTAATTTTTAAACGATAATAACTCAATATAATAAAACGTGATGATTGTAAATATGACAATAATGCCCTAAACGATGTGTTTTTTTATTTCATATATACGTATTATATTCTTTTTTTTTTTTTCGTCATGTGTGTACGTATATTCAGTGGAATATTTACGGGGTAGGGTGAGTGAGGTACTAGACCCCCTCCCAGAACCGAATAATAGTAGTACTTCGAACAGGTAATTAATTGTCGATTTTTGAAAAACACATCAGGAAAATTGACGAAAACTACAAGTTAAAACAATGGTTATTTCCGCATAAATCCGAAAATATTGGTTCTAAACCCTCGAGAATTTCACAGAGTATACATTTTACTCGAGCTTAAAAAAAATTAAAAAAAAGGATTTTATTAATGATTAAAATATGTATATATGTATTATATGTGGTCGATCCGTGGCTGAGTGGTTGAGATGCGTTTTCGACGTACGAGGTCCCTGGTTCGATTCCCAGGTAGTAAATGGGGTAGACAACGAGATTTTTCTCGTCGGTGGCGTCTGGTCTCTGGTGCAATCCGGCAATAATTACCAAAACCCGTCCAATAATTTGGTAGCTATGCTTGTATGCCGTAGCTATAAAGAACCATCTTCGACTCCCCTAATATGTTAAGGGTCAAACCTGAGCATGTTAGTGTTTGGGAAATAAGAGAATGTAAAACTGTTAATACTTATTTTTATATATATATATTTTATTTTTATTTTTATATTAAAAATGTTTTAAACAAACATTTGAGTTTCCAATTAATGTATTTACCATTTGAAAGGATTTAAAAAAATGGATGGAGTTTTTTGATAATCAAAATTTGATTAACTATATTATTATTACTAGGCCGTGGTTCTTAAGTAATAAGTGTATATAATATTTGTGTATTATGAAATCTGAAAACACGATAATAAAACATTAAATGCATTTCTTTTACATAAGTACATTAATTTCAATTTTTATTTTTAAATTATGGAAATTTGTTGTGTTTTAGGTCATCAATTTCTAAATCTTAACTATAACGCAAAATTCGTGTTTTTTTTTATTAAGTATTATTATTTCCAGAATTTTGCCTCGCAAGGCACCTATATATTATATATACACAAATATCCGTGAGATTTCATTTCCAGTACGATAATATTATAATTCGACACATTTACATAATGCATAATACTGTAAGTGGTAACAATGGAATAAACGATTGTTTCAATGTCAACGTAAAGTTAGCATGCCTATTCAACTAAACAGCGGTGATTCATAGTTTTATTTATGTAATATAATGAGTATTTAAACGATAGGTATGCGATTTCGTTCCGTGGCTTCTGTGTTGCGTTCGAGAATATTGATTATTCAACCTAGAATTATTATCGTCGTTATCATTATTATTGTCTGGCCATATCATGGTAAACCGTTTACGCCATGGCGAATGCCAACGCTACTATATGAATGATTGATCGATAAAAGTGAACAAATTACCGTCGTCGACACACTTTATCAAATAAATCGGAGGGGAAAATGACAAATGGGTAATTTCCTATTTACACAATTACACCCATACACAAAACGTGTGTAGAAACCAAATCATACAAGTGTCATCGACAGTGAGACGAACGATGAAGTATTATAGGTTAGGTTATTAAATACATAATACCAGAAAGGATACACTGAATTTCCAAAGGATATCGATTTAACACATAACAAAACATAATATAAAAATTAGGTACCTTATTATGTATGGTTTACACATAATATACAATATTAAGTACCGTGCAACTTTGAATTTCTCGATTATTTTCAAAAAAAGTATAAAAAATACTTAACAGTATCTTAAGTTAGGTTAGGTCTAATACTCGAATTGAAAAAATAAAAGAAGTGATACTCTAGGATTTTCAATAAATGAACGTTCCCTCAAACTATATAACTCATATAAAGTATACTGTAAAAAATAATTGCATATAATAACCATATAACTCGTATAACTATTACTGTAAAAAACAATTCGTAAATGTGCTATCAAAGTATTATAAAATAGTAGAGGAGCTCCGTCTTCGTGCGCACTCGCCTCCACCGATTCGAGCACTGGTTAGGTCCCTTTATAAATTCGTCCGAACCGCGATTAAATCCAAGACGGATACGATAATACATATTGTGTAAAACAAAATCCATATACTCTGTGAGACTTTAGTTGAATTTTTTTCTCTCATTTCTTCCCTGTTCTTCGAGTATAGCTCTATGCAGATCGCAAGTCTGTTCGAGATAGAGCTTACGTACTCGATCGGGGCCAAGATATTATGATACAACGTGTCACGTTCGTACGTGACCTTGAGGCGTAATCTTAACATCTGACCTGCTATTCGATACGATACCAATCATGTCAACATGTCAACACAATTTATGGTAACGATCTTTATAGAGGCTTCAGGATGTATATCGATAGAGATTAGAGGACCTTCGAGGAGAAGTTTACCAATGTAAAAAAATTTGTGACTTTAAAAAACATTGTCATCCATACTATCCATGTCTGATGCAAGTTTTAGTGTTTGTTTTATACGGTGTTCTGCTAATAAAAAGTCAGGATTAGTGCAGAAAATAATAGAAAAACAGAAGAATATAATAACATTGCAGTCTTACAGAAATTATAAATGCTCTGTTGGCTTTAAAAATATACTCATATGGGCGTAGAGGCACATTTTGTATCCCAGTAAGTGTTTTTGTGGTGATAATGGACCTACAGATATAGTTTATGCGTAAGTATTTTCTTAAAGTGAACCAAGGTTAGTTTGAAACTTTTATTCAATTATTAATAATTATTTTAAATAATTCAGAACATTAAATTCTTAAGGAATGCAATCATGTGAAGTACAAAAATGTTCATCATTGTTTCGCTATTTATGGTTTAAACTAAGAAAAAAATTATATTTTACTCTAATTATTCATTAGAGTTTGAAGCTTATAGGATGATGTAACGATTTACATCATTTGTCATGATAAAATTACCTACATTTTCAGAAATTTTACATATAAACCCATTTGATACCTACATTAAACTTAACGAGTTCGAATAAATTAATTAACCACTAATTACCGACGTCCGGTCTATCAGACCGCACCAAATATTTGATTACAATTAATTATGTTACATTTATTATAAAGGTATTTCGAGAATGCCACACATACATTATTTTATCGTAAAAAACGGGTTTGCAAAAAAAATTATTCTCGAGCTGTAATTGAAATTAAGAAACCAAATTTTGACACGATATTGTAAATAACATTATCTGTGTTCTACCGTCGTATTTTTAAAAAAAAAACATCAAATGTTCAAAAGTTATTAATTTTGTAAAAAATATTTTTTGGTAAATTTTCACAGACAGAATAACATCAATTATAATTTTGCTATCGAAAAAATACGACAGTGGAACATAGATAATTTGTCTACAATAGTGTGTCAAAATGTATCTTTTTAAATTACAACTACAGCCCGAAAAAAAATTTTTCTCGCAAAACAGTTTTGTTCACAAATATCGTGATTACACAATAGTAAAAAGTGATACTGACACAGATCTATTTTTAAATTACTTTTAAAATGTACTTAAATATTTTTTAATTATAATATTTTTAATTTACTTAAAATTGTATACTAATTGCCTATACAGAACTCCTTAAACCGCACGTTTGGCGTCCTCTAAACAGTGTAGTGTAGATACATTTCAATGAGAATTGCCTAATTAGGTTAGTATTATTTATTCGTTCATGAATAATTATTTTAATATTAATTTCGTATTTTAAATTCTGAGCGTAATGAGGAAGCTATTGGTTTTACAATGATGTTTTTTTTTCTGTGAGAAAATTGTCGGCTTGAAGGAGGAGTAACTTTTTGACGTTGGTATGATATGGATAGAAAATCGGTTTTAAATGGTACTTTATACATATCGTTTTTAGATGTTTCCAGTAGTTTCCTTAGGGTAGAAGAAAAATGTCCTTCTATACGATATATGACTCACACACACCGTATACACGATAGATACTCATAAATTTTAGATTCCAACGATTGAAATTTACCGACATTATTATGCTGGTTATATTTTATTTTACTTGTTGGCTATAATGGGAATATATAGCAAAACACGAACTTGTTTTTTTTATTATTGAAATTTTTGTATGTGTACACTTTTAGTGAAAGCCTAGTAAGAGTTTTGGGGTAACGTAGTTTTTTAATGGTAAATTCAGTCTAAATAACATCTAGTTAAGATTGTCATAATTTCGTGGTTACCCATTTACTTTTTAATAATCACGTAGAATTGTTTTTTTTTTTTTTATCCAATGCAATGATTTATCATGTAGAATCAAAGTAATTCAATTTGTTTTTTTTTTTTTATTAAAACGTATATTGTTTTGATTTAGTGTGTCTATAAGAACATTTATTTTAGCTCTGTGCTTATTCAAGTCGCATTATTTCAGTTTTATTAAAATGAATTATAAGCGCCGTCTAACCGATGACCACAAGTCACGGTAATTATGACACAAATGTACAGGTCGGTAGTTAAGGCTTAACTCAGGCCGTCACAAGCTTTCTTATTTTAGATCGTATCTCATAATATTATAATTTATACAGTTGCGCCTACAATTTGTCATAATATATTTTAATAGCAGTGTAGTAGTAGTAGTAGTAGTAGTAATAGGATATATGAATCGCTGTTTTCAGAGAGAGGACATGTGCAATTTTTGGAAAAATGAGTTAGTTACGCCATTTTGTCGCTGACATCTAAAGGCATGTTTAGTATTAAAAGAAGACATGTCCTGCAGTTATATGTATATGAGAAAAAAAAATAAAAATTAAATAACAGTTAAAAGCAGAAAGGAGTCTTGTGTCCAGGACGTGTCTCGTTTTTGCTCTCATTAATATGTATATGTATACATATTTGTGTACGGATACTTCTCCCGCCAATTTTGTGTTTACTCTGCTGATAATGAGCTTTTCATAGCTTTTATCATCATTGATATGCACTTTACTATATACGTCTGTACGTATCAAACTACCCCATCATTCCTGAAAATTTAAGTTGAGTGCATAGAAAGGAGACATACATCCGGGAAATAAAAAGGCTGCTGTTAGAACCGGTAGAATGGTATACAAGAAAACTCGTATACATTTTTCAGAATGTTCGGTGTATATGAATTCATTGTAAACAGTGTTTTAAGTCTCCAGTAAAATTTGGCTTTCTGGACATGTCGCCTTTCTGAACTCAACGATTCAATTATAGTCATGGAAGAATTTAATTTTAAAATTCGACCACCAAAAAAAAAAAAAAATCAAATCGAAATATAGAATATCATATACATTTATAATATATACACAATATACACACACATATATACAATTATATTTAGTTGAACGTCCAGTGAAAGGCGATACGTCTTGGTCTGGCCGCGGCCGGCGGTGTCGGTGGCACTCGTCCCGCGGAGAAATCTGTTGGCACACAAAACGGTGACTGTTACAGCAGCAGCAGCAGCAAGCAGCAGCAGTACAAATCGTCTCCCGTTCGTGCCCCCGGAGACCCGTCTGCGCTGGGACCGCGACGAGGAGTACGCGCACGTCAATATTATATCGGTACGAACGACGAGGAGAAAAAAAATATCCATAATAAAAAACAGAAACTAAAATAAAAAAACATTTAAACGAAAAAAAAAAAAAAAAAAAATACATTGAAAAAAAAAAACTGGATATTTTGTCAAGAGGATTTACTCTTCGCGTCTCGGTTTCCATTATACACACACCATTACCGTGTCTCGTCTACTAATCGTTCGTAATAACCGCTATAATATTATATAAATATATGTATGTATTATTAAAATACGAGATTTTCAGATGTGCGCGATGTGTACAGACCGTATTAACATCGTTGAAGATTTCGGCGTTGGACCGTACGCGATATCCTCGAAGCACCACCCCACCTGTCTCCAACGCCTCCCACCCCGAATGTTCTACACAAAAAAAAAAAATAAAAACAACACGTCACTGTCGGACGAAATTCTTAGGCAAAAGAAAAATCAATTTTAGAACTCCAAATAATTCGAGTCCAAACTTTAAAAACGGTTGGGAAATTGAAATATTATCGTTAGGCCCGGCTCAAGAAGTTCTTGGTGGATGGTATATTTTAGGGGGTGACGTTTCAAATGTTGATATTATTCATGATTTGTATAAAGATTATTACATATTATATTATGTGTAATGAAAAATATGGAAATAATAATCCAAAAATGATATTGTTATAACTATTATATCAAATGACACGTTGAATATTTAAACGCTATTTGAGTAATATTACAATAAATTATTGTTTATGATTTAGAGTACTTGTGGATGTTATTTTAATAAAATTTAAAATGTCAATTCCACACATTGGTGGAAATCGGCGGGGAAATCTCTCTAAAATTTTGGTAACTCCCTCAAAAATGGTTCAAAAAATTGTTATATTTAAATGTATTCATATGGATGCTTTTGCTAAAAGACGTAAGAACATTTCGTTTAGTAAAAAAAAATTTCTGGTTTTCACAAACCCAGTTTGTTTCGACTTAAAAATAAAAATCTTGATGGATAAATTTAACACGCAGACTCCGAATCTGCCAATAATTCAATATCCATTGTCGATGTGACAAACCGCACTGATTTAGGGGACCTAAATTCAGGACCTATCCAGCCTATATTAAGGGTAGATAACTGTAATAAAAATAAATATAAATATAAGTATGACTTATCAATAAGACTACATTTTCAATGTTATGTGGGGCAATAAAATAAAATGTTTCCCTATATAAAACCAATTTAGGTGACAAACATAAACAGGTACCCAGCTGAAATATAGGTATATATAATATTTTATATAAGTAGAGACCTAACAAAAAAGCTCAGTGTCATTTTATTTATTAAATTTTGGTAAGTTTCAAATAGTAAATGATTTTTTTTTTTTTTTAATCTATAATCTATAATTTATTTATTTTCCATATTAGTATTTTGTAATTTAATTTATTCGTTTATTCGTTATTTTCATTACAAGTCTGTCGTTAATGTTGATGTATGGAGTGATGTTAAATTACATATTATACATACATTTTGAAGTTGGGAAACCTTAATATCGAGTGCAGCGAGAAAAAATGTTTTTGTTGGTAATTACGTATATAGTCTTAGCTCCTCACACCCCCCCCCCCTAATAATTTAACCAGATTTCCATC
Organism: Pemphigus obesinymphae; assembly: GCA_025469235.1. Lineage (NCBI taxonomy): Eukaryota > Metazoa > Arthropoda > Insecta > Hemiptera > Aphididae > Pemphigus > Pemphigus obesinymphae. The sequence goes on from JAIPRL010005686.1 coordinate 23,043, forward strand.
AATGATTCCACAAAAAATAATGTTAACTTCTATTTTATATTTACGTGTTTCGATAACGATGTTATCATCTTCAGTACACAATAACGGCTGTACGTATATACAAAATTAAAGTAGGTATACAATATTTTTGTGGTATTGAGTTTTTTCATTTTATTATAATTATTACTATTGCATTTCTAAATTTGTTGAAAATAAAAACGAGGTGTAAAAATAATATTAGCCATGCAAACTTCTAAATACTATTTTATAATAATTTGAACTATACATCAGTTGTCGGTCATGCAATATACAGATGACAATGATTATAAGATTCGTAACAGGCTATGCCTATAGGATAAAAATTTATCCGAAAATGTTTATACAAATGAACTTAATAAACTATTAAATTTCTAAATTATCTAGATCTATATGTATTTATCGTAATTTTACATATTAATAACCAATTACACACAATTCTGTAAAAATAATAGACACTTGTCTCGACTGTATTCATAGAGTTCTAGTACTTAACAATATAGAAAAATGTATAATATAATAATTATTACCTAACTTTATAAATGTCAAACCAATAGAAATCATAATATCTTAGATACCAATTTAATGACATAAAGAAACTTATATAAGTATACCAGAATACGATAAATTTGAATTCGATGAAAATACGTATAGGTACCTATATAATTGTATTTTTATTCATTTAATTTCATATTAAAATACAAATCTTGAAAGAAAATAACATTCAATATAGATAGTGAATTGGTTTTTTTTTTCCATATCGGAAATCATCGCATATATAATATAATCCTTTGCGATTTAAATCCGATCCGTGACCACTGCAATTTAACAGTAGATAATAATTTATTATATTAATAACCGAACGATGACTGACATTTTGATGTGATTATTAAATCATTAAATCATTAAATTATAACAATTATTATTATTTTTCCCGTTGAAAGATTATCAAAATATATAATAACGTAATTTACATTTTATTGCACTTTTATTTCCTCTCTAATAAAAAAAAAGGTTTTTTTTTACATATTTATGAATTATAATTTATAACAATTCATTATCATTTTTGACAAATTGTCTGAAAAGAGTTTTTGAAAACATCAGTATGACGGAAATATTGTAAAAAAAGTTATCTTTAATACTGTTTAAATTGATAATTTATCAAATCCATAATATATAGTTTATAGGATTTTTTTTTAATGAATGGCCTACTCAAAAGTTTTCTTTAAAACATAACTCGTTACTTAGTTATTATTAAAATATGATTATAAATATGATCGTCACATCTTCGTGTATTAACACAATGATATCTTCATATTTAATTTCAAAAATCTACTAATATCCCAAAGATAGGCTTTGAAAAAGAACTTTATTTAAAGGGAGGGCTTATCCAGGTATGGCATACATGTCCCAAAAATCAGTGTCCGGATGTTTATGTAAAACCAATAAAAAAATTTGAAATTATTTCAAAATCTTGAAAGAAAGATTATATTATTGTGTTTCGACATTTTCAATAAAAAACGATAGTAAAATAATATACTATTAATGAACATTAAACGATAACAATAAACGTCAATTATAACACAAAAATTATGAATCTATTAACTTGTGATTTTATATTGATTGTGATAATATTATTTTAACTTTTTCAACTCAAGACTATAAGTCCCTATACAATTTTTAAATGATTTGAAAAATATATTTGGGGACGAATTATGCGTTCTTTATCCAAAATACATTCGAAATTTAAAAAACCAGGATTTTCGCAAGATTATACATATATTATTAAAAAAAATTTTTTAATGAGTATTTATTAATAATTAATATTATAATTATTATCCGTCATTTGTTTGAAAACAACGTAATATTGACATTTGGTTGGATGGCTACGGTGATAACCGGTGTTATCAAAATCCTTAATATGATTCTGTGTTTACATTATATACATTATACATATAGGTAATACATAAAGTAAATGTACCTAATTTTGCCTTTCTTTTTTCTATTGATTAGTTCTCACGAAGTACGAACCAATTAGAATTTTCGAGATCCAAAACCTTTTTTGGATAGCTTTAACTCTTTATTTTAAGCCTCTTTGATTCATTGTCTTAAATCTCGCAATGCAAATTGGCCAAAAAAAAAAAATAAAAAAAAGTTAAAAAAGTCATTTTGCAATTTTGCAAAAAAGTGTTTCTAATTTCGCCCCTACACTTTTCCCCTGAATAATTTTAGTTTCACAATGAAAAATCATTGTTTTTAGCAAAAATGTGTGTATTGTAGTAAGATTATGGATTGGCAGTTTTATGAATGTTTTAGAACAAGGATAAAATATATAGTAGGTATTAAATTATTTATTTATTTAAATTATAAATTGTCTATGTGTATTAAGAAAAACATAATAATATTTTGTATTATATGTTATATTTAAGTATTATTTTTTTACAATGATATTGAAATTTTGAGATATAAGATCAACTAAAGGATCGAAATAAGGAACACTGATACATTGACTAATAGTACAATAACTAACACGTTTTAAGTGTCAAAAACGAAAATCCACATACATTAAAGTAGATTATATACTCTAAATAAAAAACCTAAACAGATTAAAAAATTATTCAGCATTACAGATAGATGTTGTCGTTTGAAATGCGCTAAAATAATACTAAGATATCTTCAAACACGAGTTTTGGTTTTATTTCATTTTATGACGTAATTTACGTGTTCACTTATCAAGTTCTTATCAATACAGATGTTTGATTTCATCGCATATGACAATGTGCAACAGTCACCGACAGAAACAACAGAACTCAACACTAGCTCCCGAGAAACCTCGTGAGGTCGAAATTGGGAACAGCTACGTAATACGGTACCTTTACCTTACAATATAGACTATACGATTATTTACTTTAACAGGTACTTATTTTATTTTATTTTATTATTCGCAAGCGTGAAATTTGATTAAAGATGTGCGAGATTCATAAAGTATAAGTAGGTATATTGATTTTAATATTTTTTTTATTTGAAATCGTATTTTGTAGGTAGTTATTATTTTCATAATATCAGTATTTAGATAAAAACAAAAAAATTAATTACACTTCCACATGCCGAATACGTTTTATCAGAGAGTTTGGAGATATACATAGATATAACATTAAAATAATAACAATAATTTGAAATATTTAAATTGTTTATGATAACGTACTAGGGTCGGTAACGTTATATACTGTGATTTCGCATTGCTTAAAGGCCAATGATAAGGTATCTAATATGGAAACATTTTTTTTTATTTGTTTATCAATTATAATGATAACTTATTATATATTATTACTTATTATTATAATGATATCTTATTTGCCATATGCAATAAAAAAAAATTACGATACTATTTTTTTATTTTATTTTATTCTATTATTTTTTTTGATAGAACAATTATTTACGAAATATTAATTTATAGCGATACTAAATGAAATAAGATGACTATATTGAATAATATGTGTTCATCGTTTAAGAGTTAGGTAGTTATATTGTTTGCATAAACTATGTTTTAAGTATGAATCTTCGTTTACATTAATTAATATATTTCAAACGAATACATATTTTATAAAAAAATTAATTGTTTAATTTACAAAATATATTAAATTGGTACATAAAAATAGTGATTAACTTCCGATCATCAGAATTAAGTTAAATAAAATCAGATTTGAACTTTAACCATTATCTAATATGTATTGTCGAGTATATACAGTATTGGGTAAATTACGTTTAAAAAGTGACTAAATTACGTTACTAGTTATAAAATTAAAAGGTAACTAGATTACTTTTTCGTTACCTAAATACAAAAGTAACTAGTTACAATGACGTTACTTTCAACATTTTGAAATATGTAAAACTGAAAATAAAAAATAAAATGTCAAAACTATCATTATTTTTTTCTGATATTCGTCAGTGGAATATTATTAAATTCAATATCATGCCCACTCCAATTTATTATATAAAATCATACAATCGTTAAAATATTTAAATTTCGCAGATATGATGGGTCATCTGCAATTTTAGATGAATTTATTAAAATAAATTGTATTTTTTATTTATAAATATGTAACGCGTTATTTTACTATAATTTTACTTACAGACAACTAACGTAGTTACTCTTACATTACTACAAAAATTAAATAACAAAGTTACTATAACGTTACTCGAAAAAGTAACTACATTACAGTAACGAGTAATGTCCGTTACGTTACTACCCAACACTGAGTATATAATATTTAAATGAGTATATTTCCATAAAAACCTATAGGTACCTATAGTATATTTTACATCATGAACTATCATATGCCTTCATATTCTAATTACAAGGCCTCAAATGTTCAAATTATCGTTATATAGCCTATTGATTTTTAATAATATTTATTATAATTAACGAGTAAAATAAAAAAATAAAAAATAAGGTCTCAGTTCACAAAACGTATGACAAAAAATTAATTTTATTTCAGCTTGAAAAACACAATAATAATAAATTAATGTAAGTATTATTTTGGTAAATTCTATATTGTCAATGATTCATATTATCATTTTGTATCTATCATATAAAATGTATGTACAATTTTCACGATTTATTTGATTATAGTTTTTCCATTTTAATAGTATAACTAGTACCAAGCCTAATAATTTTAATTACTTTAATTTTGGACTATAATTTAAAAGGCTTTAAAATAAAATGTATTTTAATTAAATCGGAGATATAATAACTCAGAAGACCTTTCAACATTCAATCGATATTTCGATCTACAATTTATATTGTTAAGACCCAAGGATAGACAAAGTTAATAAAAAAATTCATTAAGATAAAATGAATTACACAAAGTTAAGTTAATGAAAAAAAATTTCAAATACCTAGCTAAAACTTAATTTGTTAATAACTTGGCTAGTTAAAGCTAAAATTTAAAACCTGTTTAGTTAAGTTAACTTAAAACAATGTGATACCCAAATTTATTTTCAGTTTCAGTCTAACCAATTAATAATATAGGAAATTTATGTTCAGTATTTTCATCTCAACTTTGTCATTTTTAATATTAGAGTAAATCGAACTATTATAGTCTATAACCAAATTTATAGACTAAATCATTATTTATGCTATAAAGTCGTTTTTTCCGAAACTTTTGATTTAAAAGATAAACATATTTGTTTTAAATTGATGTGGTTTGAAAACAAATATACTTATTAACAAAATTAAAATTTCGAAAATAAAGATGATTCTACGGCATAGATGACCTGGTTTATACATTTTATAATAGGTTAATTTACTCTAATATTATATATTACAAATTTGTGATAAAAATTCTGAACTTAAATTTCGTATATTTTCAGTAGGTTAAACGGAGACAGCAAAATGCGGGTATCATGTCATCGTAATTCAGACAATAAAAAAAGTTTTTGTATTCGTGATGTGTATATGTGTTTTATTCTTTAAACAATTCATTTTTTATTCACAATAACAAAATAAGAGATAATTTTAAATGAAAATGGATACCTATCTAAAGTAATTTAGTTAGGCAATATAGTTTAATTTTTCAGTATACCTATTATTTTTTTATAGTTTAAGAAAAAATCTTAAAATACCTACTTAAACAAACTTTTAATAATTTTTTTTTTATAAAAACTGCACTTTGAAATAGCAAAACGTTAATAAGTTACTCGCAGATTTTGTAACTATAGATAGTTTGATTTAGTATTCCATAATTACCAGTTAGGTTAAAAGGTTAACATTATCTTACTTTTAAAATCATTAAATATACCTATGTGGTTGATTCAAAACCTTGGTAATACCTAACCTATAGAGTATGGACCAATATATTAAATAGGATATAAAACGTATTGAAAACGTCATTACGCTCGCATTGATAAAAAAATAACGCCAATTATTAATTAATCAATCAATTATAAATTAAATATTGAAAATACTGAATGCTTTCAAATTGTATACTACACACGTTGCTTTTCGCATAGTACACGTATAATATTATTATTACCTTTTGAAGAAACGAGACATTTAGGCGATTTACGTATACGTGAAATCCCGCGGGTATACGTGTTAACATAATATATAAAATATAATAAATTATAATTAAAAATTTAGTCGAAAACGTGAAAAGGTATCCTGTGCAGTTTTAGCGTTCAACAAGTATTATAATATATAGGAGGCACCTACCTGTTGCTACAGTGTGCACGTGCGTATATAGATACGCAAGTGCATTGTATATCTGCATATAACCGTTGTCATGCCTGTTGCACTGAATGCAGTTGCACTGTCCACTGCAGCAGGTTGTCGTCCACTTGCATATAATATATATATATATATATATGTTTGTGTGTGTGTGTGTGTATGGCCATATATGCATTTAAATGTATATTATCCGATACGAATGCGTAATTTGATTATATTCGTTGTTATAGAGCGAATATAAACAGAAGAAAAAAAAAACCTAACCTCTATAAACCTTGGCAGCCGTGCAGTGCTCGTATTATATTATGTAGAATTAATAACCGCGTTTATCTCTCCGGTCGAACGGCAAAAGTCGCTTAAGCAATTGGTATTTGTGAATTTTTTTTTTTCCTTTCCACTCATCCTTATATATATAACATATATTACATATTATACTCAAATAGGAACGTCAAGGTCTCCGAGTATAGATATATATATATATATATATATAATATTGGCTCGGGTTAGGTGAACATGTATAATATATAAATATAAATAAAAGACACGATAATGAAAAAAATTGTGACAAAACGTATATTTACAAAAAAAAAAAAAAAACATGTATTATATAGTAGGTATATAGGAATTTTCTTATTTAACAAAATCTATCTCCGCAGCAACGTGTCCTTTTTGACAGTTCGTCGCGCAGAGAACTAGACACGCAGTACTTTAGCTAAGATTAACGTATATATGTCTATTATATTATAAAAACAATATAATATTCGTTAAAGACTTTAATTTTCACATTTTATAATAATATATAGGATCGCGTATATCATGTTCCGTGTATAACGTTTCTTTTCACCCGATTTTTAATTTAAAATAAATTAATTATAGCTAAAGGAACTAAACTTTTAAATAAGAATAATTGTATTAAAAAAAATATATATATATGTTTAAAATGAATGTATAATCGGCGTATTAACAAATACATTCTTAACTATATGTTAGTATATTATGTAATAGTGTAATAATCTGGATACATTTTTTCATATAGGTATTTATAATGTAACTGACAGTTCGTAAAAATTGTTGATAAAAAATTATACAATAATATTTGTTCATATTATATAATATATATATATAGGTATTTTATTATATTATATTAATAATTGTCCGAGCACGATAAAATATATGATAGAGAATTGCGTAAAATAAATTCGGAAAATTAAATTTAGTACGTGTAGTTTTTTAGTTAATAAATCACGTAGGTACATAATATATAGGACGTACAATACATTGAAAATGCAAGCGCAGCATTTTGACAATGACAAAAATGAAAATAAAAATAAAAAAATCCCGTAGGTACATTACGCGGATTATACGAGTATGCGCGTTAAATAAATAATACACATAACATGGACTTAAACCGATATGTTTTACAAAAAAAAAAAAGTAATAATAAATAAATAATAGGAAAAAGAAGATGTTTTCGCAATAAAAAAAAAAATATCATAAAATCATAAAAATTACAAAAAAAAAAAAAAAAAAAAAAAAAA